>SRPU01000212.1:0-26629 GCA_018360185.1 Claviceps lovelessii
AACAAAAAAAAAGGGGGGGGGGGGGGGTTTGTTTGCAAGTCAAACAGAAGACATACAGTCCATGGCGGCCAAATCAAATATGGGCACTCTACCGAGGTAATAATCGTAGCATGCAGAGCCTGCCTTCTTCGTTCTCCTGAGCCCGTATAGCCTAACGGCTTCGGAGCAAAGAAACGCCCGCGTGTTTGCAGTGACTTCTGCCTTTTGCGCCCATTGAAAGCGAAGCACTTGTGCAGACTTGTCTAGTTCCTGCTGTTGTTTGACGCGGCGTTGAACAAGACCGTCGGACGCCGAGGCGAAGTCCGACCTCCTTCTCGCCAGCGCTTCTTTCCGGTATCGGATTTCTTCTCGAGCTGCTTGGATTTCCTCTCTCAGTTTCTGAGCTGCCGCAAGAATCTGATCCGTGTGATGCTCCATGAGGCACGGTTGAGCCAGAGACTTCTCTGAGCTGCCGAGGCTGGCGGCCGATGAGTCGGCGGGTAGCTTGTCAATTTGGCCCCGGAGAGTCTCGTTTTCCAGAACGACCTGCAGATTCTTCAAGCGACCTTGGTAGATGTGATTTCGCGCATCGATCGTACATAAGAAGGGCAGTTTCTGAGCATCGTGGCGACGACAGCAGATGCTGCACTCCATGATGATCAGTGTCAAATGACAGAGGTCCTTGCTGCCCGAGTCTCCAGTATGTCATCACCGTCGTCTGAAAGATTGCATGAGCCGTAGATGAAGAGGTCGTCGCTCGAGCTGGTGAGCAGCTAATCGCACGATTGCCTTGTTGAGATGGTCACGGGTTGATGAGAAAGTTCAATGTTGTGTCTGACAAACAACCAAGAGCTGACGACCAGGCTCGGACCAGACATGACTGGTCGCTGGATTGTAATGACGCCACAAGCGTCCACAGTGGGGCACTTTTCAGCGAGACAGAGCGAGCAGGCAGGCACCAAGCCTTGAACGTTCAATGTTGTCTCGTGAATCTTCCCAAATGCTTTCATGTTTGTCTGGTCTCCGAGGCAGGAGCGTCCGGGTGCCTGCCTTGACTCGACAAAATTGACACGTATCGCACCAGACCACCAGACCACCAGACCACCAGACCACCAGACCACCAGACCACCAGACCACCAGATCATCAGACCATCAGGCCGTCCACGACCAAAACCACAAGCAATGTCTTCACCTCCGGGATCCCCAGCAAGTCCATCAGTCATGTCAGAAGCCTCATCCAGAGAGGGCGAGCAGCCGGATGGTGACGACACGATAACTTTGTCGGATATCGAACAGAGGCCTCCCCCCCATGGCGATGACCACGACCACCACGGCGATCACGACGACTTGCCCGACGAGGGCCTCAATGGTAATGGTGCGTCCGCCTCCCCACGCGTGGCCAGCGTGACCAGCCCTCCTCCCGCCGATGTTCCCCCATTCGACTGGGAGCAGTTTGAGGCAAGATACGAGGGCGCTCTGAAGGAGGCAGATGCAGAAGAAAGAGACATTCTGCAAGAAGCAAAAAGCCTATCCAAGGTACCTATTTCACAAACCCATTCACGGTCCCAGTCCCAGTCTCAGCCCAAGCCCGAGGCAGGCTACTCACACGCCGCGGGATTCATAGTACTTTCAAACTTGGGCATCTGCTGCTTCAGCTCACGATGATGAGCGTGCGGTCAAGCGCTTGCGCACGCGACAGCGATTCGTCAACTTGTCTGAAGAAAAAATGGCACAAAAGCAGAAGCACTGTTAGTTGTTTGCCGTGAATTCAGCCTGCTCCTCTCGCGTGGACTCTCCAGCTAACGTCAAGGCAAAGACGAAGAGGTGGTTCGCGCTTTCGAGAGTGCCCTCGCGCTTCTCAAGTCGACTTAATATCTTCTGTCTGCAGCGCCTGTACATTGCAGGCTTGGGTTTGGGCGTGTGGAAGCGCCAGGCGCAGTCTGAGCGAGCCTTATTATTAGTGGCCAAGTGCCCCACCAACTGTCTATCCAATCCAGGCACTTTTCTTGACGGCATTGTTTCCAACCTCTATTTCAAGCTCTTCCCTCGTTTGGCGCCCCCTTCATCACCACCATCGCCCTTCATCATGCATACTTCTCCCACCGTCGGATAAGCCAGAAGAGGGCGGTATTCAAACATCGAGGCCACGCTCTTACTATTGATTTCGCAAAAAGAATTTACTATTATGAGGCTCGGCCTTATCACCTTTCGGGGCCCTCAGTGACACAAACATCCAGCTAGCTATGCCTTCGGCCAGCGTGTCTGGACGATCGCGTAACCTGCATTCAGTATGACAGCCAAAACGTGTCCAGAATGGCAAGATATAGCTGAAAATATGAAAATCTCACAGGTTGGGGAAAATCCGCAGTCTCCATTCGAATCCCCCTTTTTTTTTTCTTCTCGCAAACTGACAAATACCAGCATGAATTAGTGGCGTTTGATCAGATCCATTTCTCTAATGATGCCGTGGCTAAATTTGCCACCGAGTTTACCAATTTACAACTGCAAAATGAGGATGCTTGTCTTGACGAATCTTATGGCTGGGGAGAGGAGGACGACTTGGGCTTTTACTGTGACGGCGTCAAGCGCACATTGACTGACGAGCAAATCGCCATTTTTCGACACTCTGAATTGAGAGAGCTCGAAAAACGGCAAAACAAAGCCAAGGCGTCGGCATCGAGTGCTGGTACTGAGAATACAGATGGTCAAAGGAACGGGTCAACAGCGGAATCGTCTCAGAGCGCACGCGCACATAGCAATCATGAGGTCAGAAAGAAGAAGAAGAAGAAGGGGGGAAGAAATGCTCTGCATGAACCCAAGCCTGATTTGAGAAAGCGGACCTGGGATGTTGTTGACGCCGGCCTGGACTCTCTAGACTACGACTGAGGGTCGTTTTGCAGTAAGCAATTTTTTTTTGCCCTTCAGACTTGACTCTCTAATGCCTATATGATGAAAAAAAAACTCGTATCGTCATCCTTAGTCCGATCTGGATGTCGTACAGATGATTCATTTGATTTGTTTCAAGTGAGGATGGACGTTGAATCTGGACATGACGAGGTGAAATAATCTTCTCTCTGAGGCGCGCAATGATGAGCCTACCTTCTTCACCTTTTGTGAAATCGCATAATTTGGCAGTTCATTACTGACCCGATCATGAAACAGGCATGTTGTCGAGAAGTTGTCAGGATTTGGTGGATGCAGCTTGAAAGTTGAGGGCATGTCATACGCGACTCGGGAAAGCTGGTATGGGAATTCGCGATGCGAGAAACTCGACTGCCCGTGTTTATGTAACGATAGTCATGATAGTCATGAGACCATGAGACATCATGTAGCCTTTTGAAACCTCGTCTCTCGCGCCTGTTGCACGTCATGTGGACAAAGTACAATGTGTAGACTACAGAGATTCAATCAATTTTAAGACAAAGAAGAGGAATGTGTTGCCCAATCGTTTGCGGCGCCATTGGAGAAACGCCTATACAACCGTAGCTGCCAATTACAGTCCATCACGATGGAATAAAGTGGGACCATACGCAAGTCGACTCGAGCCGACGACGACGGCTGGGGCCCATCCCACCTTGCTTTGCTTGGTTTTACCCTCTCGAGTTCTCGAGTCTCGAGTCTCGACCCCCAACCTCAACCACCGTTTGGCAGTCTTGACCTTCAACCTCGCGAATAAGTTCGTCGGCCAGGCCTTGCACCGGCCATCCCCCTCACACCCCAGCCATCCTCAAACTCTTGATACATCGTCGGTGTCGCGGCCCTCGCGACACATTCTGCGCCGAGGCATCATGGCGCGCGTTTACGCCGATGTCAACCAGAATATGCCCCGCAGTTACTGGGATTACGACTCCGTCAACATCAGTACGTCCCAAGCCAATTGCGATTTGGATCTGGTCGATGATGACTCTTGCTAACACGTGCTCGCGCATAGGCTGGGGGGTGTTGGAGAACTATGAGGTTGTGAGAAAAATCGGTAGGCCTTCTTTCCCCCACTTCCCTGCCCGCACATCTGGTTGTGTAGGAACGACTCGACTGAATTTATCCACTCTGTTGTTGCAATATAGGTCGGGGCAAATATTCCGAAGTTTTCGAAGGCATCAACGTCGTCAACTACCAGAAGTGTGTCGTCAAGGTTCTCAAGCCTGTCAAGAAGAAGAAGATTAAGCGAGAGATCAAGATTCTTCAGAATCTCGCCGGAGGTCCCAACGTTGTTGCGTTGCTGGACGTAGTCAGAGACTCTCAGGTCAGACCTTTCCCCCTGTTTTTCTTCCACTTGAACATACTATCCCCGGTCGGAGCTCATTGTTTCCTTCTTCTTTTTAAACTGCTGTAACTGACGTGGATGTTTTTTTTTTTTCTTTTTTCTCCTGTTGGAATTAATTGCAGAGCAAAACTCCTTCTCTCATCTTCGAATATGTCAACAACATCGACTTTCGTAGCCTGTATCCGAAATTCACCGACCTCGATGTGCGCTTCTATATACATGAACTGCTCAAGGCTCTTGATTTCTGCCACAGCAAGGGCATTATGCATCGAGATGTGAAACCTCACAACGTTATGATTGATCATGAGAACAGAAAGGTAGGATCGACTCTGCCGATATGGATACTGCGGATTATCAGATGAAGCACGCGTGCGCGGTATCAGACTGACACATGGCGCAAATTTGTTCTTTGTATAGCTGCGCCTCATCGATTGGGGTCTTGCCGAGTTCTATCATCCTAGGACCGAGTATAATGTGCGAGTGGCTTCAAGATATTTCAAAGGACCAGAACTTCTTGTGGACTTTCAAGAGTACGACTACAGCTTGGATATGTGGAGTTTGGGGGCCATGTTTGCCTCCATGATCTTCAGAAAAGAACCATTTTTCCACGGCAACAGTAACTCTGACCAACTAGTCAAAATCGCAAAGGTCTTGGGAACCGACGAGCTCTTTGACTACCTTGACAGGTACGAGATTGAGTTGGACTCTCAGTACGATGATATCCTTGGGAGGTTTCAGAAGAAGCCCTGGCACAGCTTCGTGACGTCTGAGAACCAGCGTTTTGTCTCTAATGAAGCCATCGACTTCCTCGACAAGCTATTGCGATACGACCATCAAGTAAGTCGGCTTTGACAGCCGCCCCCACCCGAGGAAAATACAAACAAATGAACAAAGGAGCGGTCTCGGCTAATCAAAAACTTGTAGGAACGACTTACTGCCAAGGAGGCGCAGGGCCATCCTTATTTTGACCCTGTGCGAGATCCCGAGGTCTTCCAGCGCAACTTGGCCGACCCTAACGGAGCATACAAGTCGTGAGGGGGGGCTGCAGAGGTGGCAATTGAATACCACGAAGAAATATCGTGGTCCATTCCTGGTCCAGATTCTCTCCATTCTTCTGGCCTTGCCATTCGACCACCATTCTTGGCAGCTTCTAATTGTGTTCTTCATCAAAGAGACAGCTGGCCATTGCTTTACTTGATTTCGGTCGCTGAAAAAAGAAAAGAGATGGACGATCGGCTAGGTCCAGATATTCGTTTAAAATGGCGACTGGACAAACCGAAAGATGAATGCCAAACGTCAGCGTTTGCCCCCAGCGCTGGGCGAGATGATGGGAGAATCATCACGGTTTACCACAAAGACAACAGATCAAAAAAATAAAATAAAAAATCGTTGCGAACTGGGAGAATTCAATTCTACATCAACCTGCCAATCTCCCAAGACTACATCGGGCGAGGCGCGCTCACGACGTCAGCCATGAAAGGCAAGAGTTGAAATGATGACATGGACGGAGGAGAACCCGGAGCGGAACAGGGAGCACATATTTTAGGGTTAGGCTTTAGGTTTCTGGTTCTTTTTTCTTTTCCTTTTTCTTTTTCGTCTTCTTTATTAAGAGTTTCGACTCTTTTTATTTGTCCCGCGTTGAGCCATTCAAGGAAATTTGTCGTATTCTTCATTATTCCAAGTTTTTCCCTCCCCTTCTCCTTCTTTGGCTGCAGCGTCATGGTAATAATGCATCATTGGAAAAAAAAGAAGGAAAGAAAAAAAAAACAAAAAAAAGAAAATAGCGTTGACTTGAGCTCAAAGATTGGGTTGATTATTTTCCTATAGTATTTTAGTGACAGTTCTCGAAGCTACTTTCTCGCTTGCTCTGCGTGAAGAACCGAGTTGTGACTTGTGAGACATGCAGACTAGTAAGCCTAGAGACCGGTTGGTGATGATTCTTCCTGAGGCGGTTTCTTGGTTCGCGCTGGAGATAAGTTGGTGTATGCGGATGATATGAGCAGGTGTTCTTCACTGCGGAGCTTATAGTGTCTATTTTTATTATATTCTCTTTGGTTTATTTTAGTATATGCTTTCTTCTTCATTCTTCATTTTTGTTCTTTGTTTTCCTTTGAATTTAGGAATATGCAAGTACCTACTATTTGGAACTTACATTCCTTCCATCAGAAACCCTACTACTCATAATTTATGTTCTTTGCTAAAAAAAAAAAAAAAAAAAAAAAAAAAAAAAAAAAAAAAAAAAAAAAAAAAAAAAAACACTTTATAGTCAGCCACGGCCGATCCATCGATGAATGGACAGCCAGAAAGCACTTTGCTAATCGAGAAACTACTCCGTCCTCCTCCATGAACTTTGTAAAACTTTGGATCGGTACGGAGGTGTAGCCTTCTCGACACCAAGGGGGTTGTTCTAGGATTCATACTGGGATAGGCCTCCAATCTAGGAAAGACAAAGCGGGCACTACCTATTTGTTCTATCCTGTTCTTCCCGCCTGGTTGGTTCTGACTCCCAAGTGACCAGCTTAACAGAGGCTTTTGTTGGTGACTGTAGGAACTGTTGCGCTGGTGTGAACTCATCCCTGGCGGGCGAAGTCCGCGGCCTGACTCTTGAGAAATAAACAGTTTTCCCCTCTTACTATACAAAGAGGGAGGACAAAATCTTTCTGACCAAACGAAGGTATCGCAACTAAATTAAGCCGCTCATCCCGATATTCTTAAATAAAGAAATAATACTTATAAGAAGGAGTAAACAAAAAGAGAGGAAAAAGGCTTATAAGAAAAAACAGAGAATAAGAAGAGAACATAAAAAGCAAGAATATAAGGCGCACTGCTTTGTTGTTCTTTGTGTTGACTTGAACATCTTAATCGTTACTTGGCCAAGTTCGGGATTCCTTTGTTTGGTCCGACAGATTTGTCCTCCCGCTGCATGTATACAGAAATAAAAATTCCTTGTCGGGGATTGGTAGGAATGTCCATTCTTCATCCCCGTTTTTGGAAAGTGAGGCCGCAAAGAACCACATCATTCGCCGACGCAGACTTGATCCCTTTTCTCAGAATATGAAAAAGTGCTACAACTATCCGGTCTCTGAAAGCGCCCCTCTTCCTGACCTCTGTTCTTTATAGATCGCTTTTTTTTTTCTACTGTAAGATCTCCTCAAGTCATCGTCACTTCTCATACGTCCCACTCAGGTACCTATACTTTCCCTCTCCATTCCCATTTTTCTTTTTTTAGTCAAGAACCACGCCGACAGACATTCGCCCAACTCGGACTATGACCTGACCTGTGACACAAGTCATTGTACAGGCGATGGTGGCAAAGCCAACCTTCTTTGGCATGAAATACTCTGCTCTCTGCATGAACAAGTACAATGCGACAGATGTTATATTCCCAGCCTCGGCGCAGATGGCAAGACCGTCGTCGGTGGATGCATGGGCTGTGCTGGCGGTTTGGCTCAACACAAGAGCGTGGGAGCTGTACTATGACAGCCAGGAAAACCCCTTTCAGATTGGTTCATGGTATTGCGCGATAAAAGATGGCTGTCTCCTTGGTAGTATCAAGGTGCTAAGCAGGTACTAGACTTATTGGCTATGATTTACTGAGGTATTATGTTCTGGTATAAGAATATTAATCAGAGTGTATTACATATTCCTGAGAAAATGTTTTCTGATGCCGTTTTAGATTGAAGATGGTTTATTTAAAGTAGAGTCAATCTACTACCACACACACACACAAACACAGATCTATATATATATAAGCTAGTCTAAATATACCTTGTTTGACTATGTAACCATATATAATTTATCGACCCCATGACTCGTTTTTTTTTTAAAAGGTTGGGGAGTTGTTGTTGTTGTTTTGGGGGGGGCGAATAGTACTCTTTCCTTTTTGAATCCCCTTTCTGCTCTTTTTTTCCTTTGCTCCATTTTGAGTAAAGACGGTGTGACGAAGGAGCGGCCACTTTTGAGGGAGCTGTGTAGAAAAGATGTAGAGAAGAATTCAAAGAAACCTCAACGTATTATGTAGTGCTCACACACACACACACACACACACACACATACAAAAAAAACATTACTCAAGTCCGTCATGTCTAGCATCTCTAGACAAAGAAAACGGAGTAAGCAGATGCCCGAGAAGCAGACGTGATTCTCCCTGTCACGTAAGTCATTGTCATGCATAAAGGGGAGCCAACTCAACGAGCTGGTCTTCTGCTTATTTCCCTCTACATATAATTTCAATGTAAAGAACTTAAGAGATGGGCAACGTGCTTGAACTTGAGCTCAAAAACAGCACATAAGAGTAAAAAAGAAAAGAAAAATGCACAAAAAAATAAAGCAAAAGATGCGCAATAAAGATGGGGGGGAAAATGATCCAAAACGGTGTGATGCCGAACAGTGGCCATGATTTTGTTTACAAGCATATCATGGTTCATGAGGCGCCGTCACGGCGAGAAAGCACACCAATACGCTCAACTCCACGTGAATGATTGAGACTTTCTGATTTGCAGCAAGCAAAGCAGGCTGGAAATAAACAAATAAACCACCTCTCCCCCTTATAAACATGTGAAGCAGAAATCTCGATTGCACGTGTACCCATCCACGCCACATTCCCGAACAACACCAGCGTCATCCGACGCACCCGAGCCGGAATGCTTCGAGACAATACCATCCGTGTGTCGTCTCTTTTTCTTCTTCTTCGTCAGCGTGTTCGGATCCTTTGTCTTTTCTCGTTCTGAATGCAGCACCTGGTCTTCCTGTCTTGTTCGTGACGTGGATTTTCGGATTTTGTATGCGCTGGAGTCCGCCGCTTCTGCGGTTTTGCCCGTGGCAAAGGATCGGGAGGACTTGGATGACGATGGTTTGGACCTGGACCGAATGGGACTGCCGAGCTCGTCGTCGTCGTCGTCGACTTCGTGGCCTTTGGCACGACTCGAAACTAACGAGAGAAGTGAGTGCCGTGATTTCTGACGCTTCTTGTCTTTGGTCGTGTCAAATTCCGGAGTATATGCTTTCGACGGCTTGGATGCCACGACTGATTTCGTTCCCTGAACTCGGAGTGAGGAAGACCGACGAGCTTCCGCCGCAGGGAAAGACAGGTGATGCCGGCTATGCTCTTTTCGCCCACCCTGATTGTCTGAGCCAGTCCGCGCCAACGTCGACTTCAATGGCAATTGCTTTGTCCCCTGAAGATCGGGTCCGTGAACCCGAGGTTTAGCTTCTTGGATTTTATTTCTCGGTGCTATGATGGCTTGCTTGAGTTCCCCCATGGTTCGCTTTTCTGTTATGCTGGGCAGCTTGGGGGGAGCGCACTTGACGTCCACGAAAATGGGAGTGCAGCGCTCCACGGATCGTGGCACCATCGCCGCACGAGAAACAGGCGATTTCCGAGGAGTCACGGCCGAAACTGGTGGCAGACTCGACTTGTCCGGTGTTTGAGGTGCTGCTTGGACTTGCGGCGCTGGCGAGGATATGAAAAGAGAAGGGCTTGCTGCTGCTCCAACATCTGACAACGAATCACCATCTGCTTCTGGGTGAGGGGTTTCGAGAACTTCAGCAGCATTCGCCGTGATCATAGGAGAGCGAGGTTTGAACAGTCTTCGAGGAGTACATGCCACAGAGCTTGCCTCCCATTTCGGTGTCTTTGGCGTTTTTGTCGCTGGCGAGGCCGACTCTACGGCTGTCAAGGGCGCTGGAGGGGACCTTGCAGTAGTCGTGATGTTAGGCGGTAAGGGCTGTAATTCTGCTGTAGAGTCGACCTGCTGAGGATGCGTATCTTCTTGGACAACTGTTGGCAAATCGTCGTCAACAGGCAGAACGGCTTCTTCTTGCTCGGAGTCTTCTTGCTCGGAGTCTGGGACCTCGATGTAAGCAGATTCGACGACGAGGTTTCCTCCATCAGGCTCGGGTTGATTGTCGACGGGTTCCTCTGATGTCATGACTTGTTCGGGGCTTGCTATCAAAGACATGTCGCTCCGTTTCTTGGTAGACAGCGGAGAGGAAGGGAGGCCAAACGCATCCGATTTGTGAGATGCAGGTGTACGACTCTTTCGAACATGTGTGGGCGTAGAAGTTCGGCTACCTATGGTGCGAACGGGCGTAGGAGTGCTTGCAACATGCTTTTCCCTCATCGATAGAGATGATCTTCGAGCACTCAATGGTGGGCTTGGCGGTGGAGGAGTTGGCCCAACGGACCTGACATCACTCTTTGGTGACTCTGCAATGTCCACGAAGCCAGCATCATCATTGTTCGCAAACGATGCCGGAGATGCCGGAGATCCTGGGGAAGCTAGACCTCCTGGACCTCCTGGACCTCCTGGACCTTCTGAATCTGCTGAATCGTCCGAGTCTTTTGGACCCGCTGAGCTTTCCGAACCCTCCAGGTTCCCTGTTCGGCCAGCTCGACTCATGTCTCCAGACAACGGCTCGGGAGACATTCCCTCCTCGGCATTGTCCAACACTTCCGTTATCCGTCCCGCATCATCTTCTTCCAGCTCTGACTCGGAAGACGAGTCGGAAGGAGAGTCGGATGATTCAACTGGATATTGGCTTTGGGGTGGTTGGGTATGGGGCCCCTTCCTGACTGGTTCATATGCCTGTGCCTGCATTTGGAACCCGTTGCTGAACAAATATCCACCTTGCAAAGAAGAAATATCCTGAGCCAAACGTCGAGCCACACCATACCAAGCATCCTCGGTTGCCGGCAGCCTGTTGCCCACAAGTGCCGTCATGCCATTTGGGACCTGTACCTTTCTTCGGCATCGTTTGTACCCCACGGGGTACTTTCTTGGTCGTCCACGTTTTCGCTTCACTGGTGGCTGGGAATTCCCGCCGGCTGGTGCCAACGGCCGCTGAGCAGCGGGGAGTTGTTGAAGCAATGGGTGCATTGGCCCACGAAGAAGCGGATGCTGCAACTGTACAGCGGGTTGCGGGAAGAATGGGCTTTGAAGGGGCTGATAGGCCATGGGAGCAGGATAAGGCTGGAACGGCTGCTGCATCATGGGCTGAAAAGGGTAATAGGGTTGCGGCTGGAAGCCGAACTGGAAAGGCGGGAAATAATACGGCTGTCCGAACATCTGGGGCGGATAAGGCATAAATGGCTGATGAGCCTGTTGCTGTTGTGCGTGTTGCTGTTGTGCGTGTTGCTGTTGTGCGTGTTGCTGTTGTGCGTGTTGCTGTTGTGCGTGTTGCTGTTGTGCGTGTTGCTGTTGCTGTTGCTGTTGCGCCTGCTGCTGCTGATGCGCCTGCTGCTGGTCTCCCTGTTGCTGAGCTCTCTCTGATTTCCGAGGTTTCCCTCGCTTCTTCCTGGACGTAGATTCCGTTTCGGATTCATTCGCTGCCGCAGTCTTCTGGGGCGGAATGCTGCCGTTCCAGGCAGCCGTGTTGACCCCCGGGCCAGATGAATTCGCCGTAGGGGCCACCGGTCTCGATTTACCCCCTTTGGGAAGCCTAGAATCTGAATTGCGGCTACGGCCAGCGGTACGAGGATGCTTTTTGGGCGGTCCTTGCCGACGTCTTGCTGCTGCGTCATCTGAGCTGACCCCGGAAGCACCCACGCTGCTAGATTTTGCAACGGACCTGGCCACCTTCTTGAAAAGACTGCTGCTGGCCGTCGCACCAGGTGGTATAGTGAACAACGGCATCTCGTCATCTGACAGCATGCATGCCTGATCAAAGTCTTGATGGGAAGGTTTGTTGTATGAAGCTCGAGCGGTCGCGGCAATGGCTGGAATTGCATCATGATCCTCTCGAGGCAGCACGGTATCTTTGGGAGCCGGTACGACTCTGCTGGATGTTGCCGGCTCGTGTGCTTGGTTTGAGGGCAAGAAATCATCGCCTGTCTGTGAAGACGCGTCGATATCCTCTGCAGAGAATACCGGATCCTCCACCGTGTCACTATCCTCCGTGGTGGCTGCGTGCCAGGTTTTGGTACGTCGGATTGGTGATTTGGCATGAACGCCCCGGCCTGCCACTCCAGATGAGGAGGCAGCGTGATTGGGCTCTGCAAAATACGCCGAGGCTTCCTCAGGGTGTTGCTCAAAGAGGTTGGCAGACTGGCCGGTCGGCTCGCCGTCATCGTCCTTGGAGCTGTACGTTGCTGCATGCTGCATAGACCTTGGACGTTTCTCGCTTGATTGCGGCGATGTCAAGCTTGTCAGCGTCCGCACAGAGGGGTATTCTCTGCAGCGGTAATCGGCAGCCCGTGCAGGACTAAGGCCGCTCAGGTTAGGAACTCCGAATGCCTCCTGGAACTGGGGTAGCATCTCCCACGGACCAAGAGCAAATGGAGATGCGCCGTATGGCCCAACAGAGGATGCGTACCGCAATCCACCGCCATCGTAGAGTCCTGAAATCAAGCTGGGACCATGACCTTCGTCGGCCGCCAGCCCATGGTTGTATCCGGGAATGCTGTCCACAGAATCTGGATCAGGATATGGTCCATGCAACTGCATGTAATCAGGCATGACTTCTGTGTCGTCGCCGTCCGTCGCCCAAGATTGATTATGGTTTGCAGTAGTTGATTTGTCATGGCTGCCATTGTTATTTTGGCGGCCAGCTTCTGACATTTCGCGATCTGTTGATTCCTTCAGCCGAGCGCCATCTTCTTCCTCCCCACCATCATCGTCGCTGCCATGCCCATGCCCCTCTTCTTCTTCGTCTTCGTCTTCATCTCCATCTCCATCTCCATCTTCTTCTTGATGGCGCGTGTCTTCGTGTCCGTGTCCGTCTTCGTCATCGTCACTCAGATCCTGTTCCTCGTGATGAATTTCTTCTCCCGGGATGCCAACTGCTACTTCATGGCGCATGTTTTCGTTAAGAACGTTGTCGCCAATGGTGAGATGGGTCTCATCGCGGGTGTCTTCAGAACCAGGGCCGGATTTCTCGCGACTTTGGGACACAAGGGTTTGCCATCGTGTATCGGCGCAAGTCTTTTCAACAGCAGGTTGGTGCCCGTCGACCTGTTTAGGGCAGCGCACTTGTTGCTGTCTTGCTTGTGCAATGGGGCCTGACTCAGTGTCATCGTCGCCGTCGTATTCTTCCCACTGGTCGTCGACTTCGGCTCGATCCGGCTCCTCGAGTGATTCGCGCAATCGCCTCCGCTTGACAGGGGGCTCCATGATGGCGCGGAGAGTCCGTCGTGTACCACATGTGGTGTTTTTCGGAAACTGCTACCAGCGAAAGCAGCAACGCATTTGTTTGAGTGTCAACAGATGGAGTGCGACTGTAAAGTGCGGTTTTGCTGGCGTTGAGGGTGGCAACTTGAGGCTGAAGGCATGGTGTGACTCCCAACAAGGAAGAAGAAAACGGACCGTCAAGTCGGAACTGAAACGAAGGCTAATAAAGTCGTCCATCCGATTCCAATTCACCCGAGCAGAAGGCAGACGCGTTGTAAGGCGCGCGTTAAGTGTGCCGCGCAGACCAGGGTGGCTGGACTGGACGGTGGACAAAGCGTTGGCCCCACATACGCCGTCCGCCTGCCAGCCCGCCCAATAACACAGCCCGGTCTGGGTGGACGACAGCTCTGACGTCGTGCGGGACAATGAGCAGTCACCAGTGCCCACTGACAAGACAGCTGTCAGCCTTCAACCTTCAATCCTGACTCCGAGTCTCGACTCTTGAGCATCCTCACGCCTGTGGGTTTTGAATTGTCCACGTGGCCAACCCTCGAGATTCTGGCACGTTCAAGCACATCCTCAAGCACAACGTCCGGGCGCAACTTGACATCTCCTTCCTCCTCCCTGTCCTCAGTGCTCGCAATGTTCTGCCAAAAGTGTCGACAGCCGCTTAAGCTCGATGGCTCTCTCGAACATCTTAACCCCGCCGCCTATGATCTTTTGATATGTAAGTCGAAAAGTCGACCTCGTCTGGCAACATTTCTCACGACGTTTATCTGATTGAGAGCCACCTTCGCCTTTCATGGCACAGCGACAACTCCGCAGGCTTCCCAGCGCCCGGCCGAGTCCCGATCCTCGCTTCTTCCATCACAGGAACAAGCACGAAAGTCGCTCTACGACCGAGTCTCTCAGAACTCCAGCCACCCGGTCTTCAAACGGCATCATGCAGGTCAACCACGCGATTCGGCCGCCATGTCCTTCATATACCTTACCGAGTCACAAGTCGGCCACCCACAACCACCGGTCAAGGAGACCCCCCGGCCGTCCCATCAAACACGGGAGCTACAGCGGTCGAGCTCGCCCCAGGGATCGCCCTCCAACAGCCAGCTTTCTACGAGGAATGACGAAATGGGCAGGGTGAACAGGCTGTTTGAGATCCTGTCGTCGAGATCTGACATCGACCACCCCATCTGTGTGGAGTGCACCGACTTGCTGGTCGACGGACTGCAGAAAAAGCTGGAGGAATCGACCAGGGAGCGAGACGCGTACGTAAAGTATCTCCGACAGGTCAAGACCGAGAAACCACGTGTCGACGAGATCAGAGCGCGCCAGGATGCGCTGAAAAGGGCAGAAAAAAACAGAGCCGTCGCAATGGAGGAATTGAAGAAGCTGGAATCGGAAAAGGATGCCCTTGACGAGGAGATTCTGGCACTGGAGGAGGAATCTCGGCAGTTGGACAAGGAGGAGGAGCTGTTTTGGAGGGAACGCAACGCCTTTGCCACCAAGATGGCCGACTTTCAGGCAGAACGAGACAGCATCAACGCCAAGTACAACCACGACTCGCAGCTCCTCGAGAAGCTGCAACGTTCCAACGTGTACAATGACACCTTCTGCATCAGCCACGACGGCAGTTTTGCCACCATCAACGGGCTCCGCCTGGGAAGACTATCGAACAAGCCCGTCGACTGGCCAGAAATCAACGCGGCGTGGGGCCACGCCCTCCTGCTTCTCGTCACCGTCGCAGACAAGCTGGACTACAAGTTTGACGGCTACGATCCGCAGCCCATGGGGAGCACGTCCAAGATCGCACGCTACGACGTCCCGAGCCCCTCGTCCAGCCGGCTCGGCAGTCGTCAAGCCATGCAGGCACCGCCCAAGAAGCACGTGCTCGAACTGTACAGCTCCGGAGACATGCCCCTGGGTCTGACCTTTATGCACCGCAAATTCGACAACGCCATGGTTGCCTTTCTGGAACTGGTGCGACAGCTCGGTGCCCACGTGCAGAGGCGGACCGAACGGTCCGTCAACGTGCTCAGCCTGCCGTACAGAATCGAGGGCGACAAGATTGGCGACGTGAGCATCAAATTGGGCATTGCGCAGGATGATGGCTGGACCAAAGCATGCAAGTTGACCCTCACATGCTGCAAGTTCTTGTTGGCGTATGCCAGCAACACTGGTTCAACCGCCCGAAGTCCGAATACCTAACCTCAACCTACCCTATCTTTTTTCTTTTTTTTTTTCTTTTTTTTTCTTTTTCTTTCTTTCTTTTTTTTTTCTCTTCTTTCTTTTTCTTTTTCCGTTACTTTTACTTTTTTTTTTTTCCTGTGGTCCGTCCCTAAAGTCAGATTTTGTAGAGATACCCGTCCGTCCATCACCCACAAGGCAGGCCAAGCAAACCCTTGCCCATAAATTTATATAAGCAAAAAAAAAAGTATATATATCCCCGACGTGCCAGATCGTGGTTTCCGATATTCATATCATATCTACTCACTCAACGGTTTACATACAAGGCCTTTTTTTACTCTTTTCTTCTCCCATTGGTTTATTCATCGCTAGATAGAACTTTATGCGTATAGTGTAATTCTTTCGTCGAGGCATTTAGAGTACGTAATCAAACGATTACGTCCGTAGCGTCGGCTGAAATACAACATATATATATATATATATATATGTATGTATGTATGTACGCATATATATGAAAAAAAGTCATCCAAACGCCCAGCCAATTTGCTTAAACATCAATCGTGAAATGGCTAATCTGGGAATAATATGCATGCACCGCCAACTCCAAAATGGTCACGTCTCCGTATACCTCGGTGCCGTCAAAGCCGCCAATCACCAACAATCGGCTATCATAGAGGACAGTCCCGTGATAGCCTCTCTCGCTCGGCGGCTTTCCATATACTCTTCTCTTGTCCCAGGTCATGGTCACGAGGTTGAGCAGCAGCACGTCGTTGCAGTAGTCACTGCCGTCGTGGCCGCCCAGGACAAAAAGATAGGAGCCTACAATGGTGGCAGTGTGGGATAATCGCCTGTAGGTTACGGACATGTTGACGGCTTTCCATACGTGTTTGTCAATGTCGTAGATCCAGACGTCGTCGAAACATTCGCCGCCGTCGGAGCCGCCGAATATGATGAGCTTACCGCCTACCATGTTGGCCGTGTGGTAGCCGCGAGCCTTGGGACAGGTCTCCTTCTTATCGCTGCTCGAGGAGGCTTTCACCGGAGCAGATATGAGTCTCCATGACATCTTGGTAGAGTCGCTGACGTCGAGCCTCCAGATATCATTCAGGGCTCTGACGCCGTCTCCGCCTCCAAAAACATAGATGCCCATTTTGTATAAGCAGGCAGTGTGGGCTCTCCGCTTGGATGGGACTTTGTCGCCCACGATGCGAGGTCTTGTCCATCGAAAGTTCATCGTGTCCAGGACATAGACGTCGTTGTAGTAATCGGGGCCGTCGCCACCTCCAAACACAACCAGCTTCCGGCCAACGGCTGTGCAGGTCATGGCCCTCAAGGGCAGCGGAAACTCGCCAACCACAAGGGGCACGGACCAGTAGAATGCATCGGCGTCCAGGACATACAACGTGTTGAAGCATGTTTTAGCATCGCAGCCGCCGAAGATGTAGACATTTGATCCAATCAAGGTGGTCGTGTGCGCCCGCAAGTTGGAGTGTGGCGATCCAGAGACGAACGCTTTGGACCAGTACATGCCAGATGGTGGAGCAGGTTCGACATCTGGCGCACTTGCAGCGTCGGGCAAGGGAGGGAAGGGTATATGCTCGCCTTCGGGAGGCTTGGTCAGTATTGGGGTTCGCCGAGTTGGGGCAGAGGAAGACGGTGTCTTTCGGTCGGCGACGAAGGCATTGGTTCTTGAGGCAGACGATTGCTTCTGGTCGAGTCCTTCGTTATCAGACGGTGCATCGCCATTATGCGAGATGGGCGGCAAGGATGCGACATATGTACCTGGGCCAGATTTTGAAGCCGAGTGCGAGGCGGACTGGGAGCGCTTGCGGATGGACAGATCGGACGGCCTCTGTCGTCGATCGTTGATGCTTTTGCTTGCTAAATGGCCCGGCGTGTGGCCGCGCGGCAGGGGATTCCCTTGGACAACAACAGACTTGGTGGGTGCATTTGCGGAATTGTCGTCCGGTTCGCGACAGCCGGTATCCTGTGGCTGGGGAGGTTGACCTGGCGGAACTTTGGTCGTGGATGTCTGTGGCCGGGAGGGCTTTGGCGAGGCCGATTTGGGAGGGGAGCGAGGTGAATTGCCGGCGTCGGACATGTCGTCACCGCAAGAAGCTCATGGCCCGCGGGGCACGGGCGAGCTTGGCGATGATGAAGACGAGGATCTGACGAAAGAGAGAGTGGCGGCGGATGGCGGAGGGGCGGGAGACAAGGCAGGCACGGATGACAGTGCAGATGACGGGTCATTCATCCTGTTGGCCAGGGCATGGACGACCAAGGCATTGAGGACTTGTCTCAAGTCAGCCTGCCACGGTCATGACGGATGAGGGGCGGATGAGGGACGGATGAGGGACGGCGGGGTAGCAGCGTCGCAATGCAGGCTGGGTCGAGTCAGGTATCATGTTGGTATTGAATGCTGGGAGGGCAGAGGGTGTGTCTGTTGGCTTGTTTGTGTCTCCCGCAGTCCTAGGAGAACGAGCATTGTTGTAAGCATCTTTCAGCGATTACATCCATGTTTATATCCACCATGAATTAAAAAAAAAGATAACAAGCAATGGTGTTGCAACAAGAGCTGGTCGGCCTCGGGCCTCGCAGCGTTGAAGGGCTGGCTGGCAGCTGTACACGCCAACCCGCCAGTCCGCCAGTCCGCCAGTCCGCCAGTCCGCCAGTCCGCCAGTCCGCCAATCCACGGCCCGTCTTTGCCCACTGCGCCAGCTGCCGTGGAAATTTTCGCCGCCACCAGCACCCGTCGACGTGCATCCAGTCTTGACCCAAGTATCACACCCAAGCTTGCGTTTGCAAGACCATATTCATCGTCCCGGCCAAAACTCGAGCGGCTTTTCTTCCACCCGTGGTTCTATCAGATTTTTTTGCATTCTCGGAAAGTTGCCTTGGAGGCTGTTCAGTGCGCAAAAGTACCTGTTCACTGCCCCCCGTTACCTCATTGAGTCTTCAGGGCGACCTCGTTCAAAAAGTCTTTCCCAGCTCCAAGAGCAAGCCCCAATTTTCTCGCTCATATTCTTGATTCCAGAAACGCATGAATGTATCGTGATGGCTGTTCAAAACGATACCGCAATGGCTGGCCAGGATGAGCTTCATGCTGCTCAGCCCGCCAGCGACACTGCAGCTCTGGCCCCGACTGACAACAAGTCCAATGCCTCAATGCCTACAGATGTTGCAAACGCTGTCTCGCGACGTGAGAACGAGGAGTCGCATTCTGAGGAGAGGGCCGCGAAAAGACTTAGAATGGATGTTCCACCTGCCTCCAACGATGTGAGCGATGCACAGAAGATGGGTGACGACGACTCAAAGTCGCGTGCCAATGAAGGGGGAAGAATTGTGAAGGACGATGACGAAGCACATCTCGCAGGCACCAATGAGATCACTGATCGCCGTGCAGGCATGGCTCCAATTAAGAAGGAGTAAGTTGTGGTCAAAAGATGACGAGCCCAAAAAAGAAAGAAAGAAAGAAAAAAAAAAAGGAGAAAGAAAACGAAAAGGGTATGCGCAAATTGTGCCAGAGACTGATCGTATGCAAAGATATATCATCGAGGTCTCTACCAACAAAGACTCAAACTCAGACACTATAGATGACGATGCCGCCGAGAGCCGCGGTGGTGATGCCAGAGATGCCAGAGATTCGAGAGACGGTAGGGATAACGGCTCCAGGGGTAAAAAGGGCAAGAAAGAAAAGAGGAAGAAGGGTCAAAATACAGAGCGTAGCTTCGGCTCTTGCCGTGATGCCATTCAGCTCTGCAACAGTCGTGGACTCTACTCTGAATTTTCTCCTCGCGAATGCAAGTATGGCGACAAGTGTCGCATGTCACACGATATACGCAAGTATCTCGAAGAAGGGCGCAGAGGGGATGTCGAGGCATTCGAAGGCAAATGTCCTGTTTTCGAACAGTACGGCACCTGTTTCTCTGGCTGGAAATGCAGGTTCGTCAGAAGTCACATGAAGGAGGTCGAACATGATGATGGACGCAAAGAGTTGGTTCTCATTGACAACTCTGCCGACAAGAAGTTCGCTGGAGAGGATGGAACCAAGAGGGTCCAGGTGACCACCGGCGATGAAACCGACGAGCGTCGTCCAGGAATTTACAATCATGTCGATATGTCCGTCAAGATTGAGCTCAACCGAAAGCGGGTCGACTTCAGCAAGGCAGATGAGTACATCAAGTGGATGAACGATGAGGCCAGCATCAACAACGACTTCCACCAACGCCGCAAGGACCAGTCTGAGGAGAGCCTTGACGACATTCGCGCCCGTTACGTTGATCCGCCTTTCAAGCCCTCAGAAAAGCGCCGCTTGTATTTTGGCCGTGAGACGCCTGCCTTGGCGCCCCTGACCACCCAAGGCAATCTACCCTTTCGGCGACTCTGTGTTGAGCTTGGCTGCGAGCTCACATACTCGGAGATGGCCATGAGCATGCCTCTCCTCCAGGGCACCAAGGCTGACTGGACATTGCTCAAAGCACACGAATCAGAAATCTCCCCGCCAGCTTTCAGGCCCGGCAAGACCAACTTTGTCTTTGATGATTACCATCACGCACGGGATATCAAGTTCGGCGCCCAAATCTCGGGCAACCAACCTTGGATCGTCACCAAGGCTGCCGACGTCCTCAATCGTTTTTGTCCCAAACTGCGCCTCATCGACCTCAACTGCGGCTGCCCCATCGATATGGTATTCAAGTCTGGTGGAGGCTCCGCACTCCTTGAATCTCAAGGCAAGCTCGAGCGCATGATCCGTGGCATGAACGTCATGTCGGGCGAGATTCCCATTACTGCCAAGATACGAACTGGCATAAAGAACTCTCGCCCCACGGCTCCCACGGTCATTGGCAAATTGGCATTCGGCTCCCGCGAGCATCGCGAACGTCTCGGCGCCCCGGGCTGCGCAGCCATCACACTCCACGGCCGCAGCCGCGAGCAGCGATACACCAAACGCGCCGACTGGAGCTACATTGGCGAATGTGCGGCTCTCATCAAGACGTACAACGAACAGAAGCATGCTCTCACAGACACAGCCGCAGAGCCGGATCCAAGCACCCTCCCCAACGCCAAAGACGGGCGCCTCTTCTTCCTCGGCAACGGCGACTGCTACTCACACGTCGAGTACCAAGAACACATCGAAAAATCCCGTGTCGACACTGTCATGATTGGTCGTGGCGCCCTCATCAAGCCCTGGCTGTTTGAAGAGATCGAAAAGGGCCAGTATCTCGACAAATCCGCCACGGAACGCCTCACCTATATCGAGAAATTCGTCCGCTACGGCCTCGACACCTGGGGCTCAGACGAGCTAGGTATAGGTCTCACCCGCCGTTTCCTCCTCGAATGGCTCAGCTTCGCGCACAGGTATATTCCCATCGGGCTGCTGGAGTACCTACCCCCAAGCCTGAACGATCGACCCCCGGCGTACGTCGGCCGCAATGACCTCGAAACGTTGATGGCGAGCAGTAACTACAAGGATTGGATCAAGCTTACGTTCGTGCCCTCCCCTCTTCCCTCCGTTTTACTTGTTCTGTATGTGAACTAAACTCTTTTTTTTTTATATATATAGAGAAATGTATCTCGGCCCTGTCCACCCGGGATTCGAGTTTCAGCCCAAGCATAGATCTAATGCCTATGAAGCAGAGGGATAAAGGGATAAAGCCCGACCACTGTCTGTGTACGTGTATGTTTATGTGGTTGTGGGTAGTCAACTATTTAGCGCAAGACTAGTCGTTATTTAGATCCTACCACCGACCACATTCCAACAGTTGTGGACTAAAATCCTATTGGTATCTATTGCAGGTGGTTGTGCCTGTCGGACTTTTTTTTTCTTTTTTGCGAAAATGCTTGTAATAGAGAATGACTATGTAATTGCATACATATACATATGTACATACGTACGTGTATGTACATAATTATCATACATGTACATTATATATATACATCTACATCTACATCTACATCTACATCTACATCTACATCTACATCTACATCTACATCTACATCTACATCTACATCTACATCTACATCTACATATATATATATATATATATAAATCAGTCGTGGCAAGTCACAGCAGATTCTGCCATAAATCTCGAACTGAGCTATATTTTAATATTTCATAGATTGAATTCAAATAAAATCAAAACACGTGATTAAAACGAAAACAAATCAATCGAGTAACCCACGACCCACGTCACACACAGTGCCACATTTCAATCCCGTCGATCGCGCACATCACAACGGACATCGCAACAGCCCTACCGAAAAGACCGACCACGACAAGCTACGCGAAGCAAAATACCGTCAAAGGCGGAATGTTTTTTTTGAAATTCCCTCTTCTTTCCCAAGAGGAACGTTGTTCTGTAATATTATTTATTTTCATTTCAACCACGTTCAGAATTGTGATTTAAAACAGGAAAACCTCGTTACGAGAACCACGATGATATTGTCATCAAGACACGAGAAATTCAAGAAACCCGGAATGGCATGCCCGCGCTTTTGAAGGGTGTACTCGTGTTTTTCTTCCATTGAAATGTGAAATACGCTTTTTTTTGGTCCTGATTCTGCGAAACACCCCTCAAGAAAAAAAAAAGAAAAAAAAAGGAGGAAGGGGGAAGAAGAATAAGAAGAAGAAGAAGAAATCACGCTTATATACAAAGAATAGCGATTCATACCACACGTGGGACTGGTAACTTTATCAAAGACAAAGGGGAAAAGAAGAGGTGTATATATATGCGTGTGTCCGTATGAGTGTGCATGTATGTCGTCCATCCAGGCGTATCCTACTTCGATGACATGAATAATTCACTTCTCTTGGTCTCAGCACAAAAGTCATGAGTAAAAATGACTTCTCTGCATGCCATCAGCGGTAGCATATTCCTTTCTGCCCTCCTGTGCTGACCATGGCGCACTTGCCATAGAACTGGTCCGGCTGGGATCGTTAGAAGTGGCCTTGATCGTCTTGACTTCTTGTCCAACACGCTTTAGCGCCTCGAGATACGTGGAGGGGAGGTAGCCTTGGCGGCCGTCGCGGGCGCGGCACTGCCACCATTCGCTGGGTTGGCCAGCGGGATCGTTCTTGCTGAGAACAGCGACGAGATCACCTTTTCGGGCCTCCAGTTCCATGCCGGCATTATTCCCTTGGGGGAGGTAATCGTAGACTAGGCGACAGAACTCGAGCTTGGACGGGTCGACGGGTCGTTGTTGCTCGAGAGCCTGTTGTTGGAGACGACGTTCTTCTTCTTCGTGTGAGGCAGCCATGGTGCGGATCATCTTGGACATGAGGTAGGGCAAGCCGAAAGCGGCCGCGAGAAAGAATAACAGCGGCTTGCGACTGGCCCTGGCCGGGCCTGGAGAGCCGTCAGGGCGCACGTTTCGGCCTTCGAATCGCGCGAAAGCGGCGGGTGTGAGGGCAAGGGCGTCAGCTGGAGGAGGTCGGCCGGTGATTTTGGCAATCAATGTCCGTATCCATCGCATGAGAGTAAAAATGCCGAGAATTGAACCCAGCGTGTCGCGCAGGTTGCCAAACTGCTCAGCTACGGAGACCATGGCTGTTGACACAGCTCGTGTTAGCCAAACATGTCGATTTCTTATCGCTCCAACCGAGAAGAGGTAGAGAGGCTCTGATGGGTCGGCAACACATGACATACCGAAAAAGCTGGAGTGGGTTGCCATATATGTACTCTCCAGCATTTGAGCAAATCCACCAAATGCTGTCACTAAGCCCTCGAGCATCTGGAAAGTTGCCGCCGTGCCATTGCTGAAGCGGTTCGTCAAGCTGTTGGGATCGTTAGGCCCCATGGCTCCCATCCCGCCGTACATGCCGCCTCCGTATCCTCCATAGCCGCCGTACATGCCACCACCGTAGCCACCGTACCCGCTGTAGCCGCCCATACCACCAAGCCTCGAGTAGGGGCTCGAGTAGGGCGATGAATAGGCACTGCCATATGAGCTATACGGTGAGGCACCCACTCCCATGCCCCCTATCCCCCCCATTGCGCCGACTCGACTGTACGCAGATGCATTTTGGTTGACGGAAGTGGCAAGTGATGAGGGGCGGTCGGGAATCCGAGGGCCCTCAGACAGCGTGGACGGTGTTGCGGCGGATGTTGTGGCGGTAGCTGAGGGCGAAGATGCCGTGGCGGCAGCTAAAGGTGAGGCTGTTGCTGATGAAGAGACGACGGCGAAATTTTTGACCATGACTTTGTCAGCATATTCAAGTTTTCAAAATGGCAAAAGTTCTCTTGGGCCGCTCGGTTATGAACGGGAATGACAAGACGAACCAGGTGTAGCGACCGCAGCGCCGGGTCTCTCCCATGGTTTCGGTGGCGAAGCCATCATAGAGAGAGTGTGGTAAAAAGGATCGAGGGCGAGGTGAGGAGAAGCTTGTGCGAGAGCGAGGGCGAGGGCGAGGATCGGTCGCAGCGAGATGGACGTGGCCCGTGGGACGCCGCGCTACGTCACGAACGTTTTGGCCGTGGTGGTCTTCCCCGGAAGCGGGCTTGGAGTGATCCGACGAGAGGCCGACGCGGTGGCTGTGTTGCAGGGCGCGATCAAGACAATCAACGATACACTTCACAAGGCAGCCAAGCCAGGATGCTTTCGATGTGTTTAAATGCGTTCAGCAGGTGCAGAGCGAATTGGTGGAACCGTGCAAGACAGACCAGGCAGCACAGGTACCGGGCATGTCGAGGAAAGCCGGGGGGTGAGAAGGCGAGGAAGGAGCGGGGACCACAGACTCACCACAGACGGGATCCCGGCGCTTTTTCTTTCTCTTTTTCTTTCTTTTTCTTTCTCCTTTCCTTTCCTGTTCCCTTCCCTGTTTCCTTTCCTCTTTTTTTTTTCCTTCCCTCGCCGTTCGCTGCCCAGCCTGCGTGGGGTGGCATGTGTTGCACCACTCCACGGCAGCTGCCCACCGGCTGGCCGTGGCCCGTGGGGTCCCGTGGGTCACGGATGCTAAAAGCGGGTCCTCGGCCGCGCTAGACTGGTTGGTGTCGTGCCTCGGCATTCTGCAGCTTCATGTCCAGCTTACATAACGATCTCCCATAGTACCTACCATCACGGGTTTCACGACGACGACGACGACGACGACGACGACCATCATCACCATCACCACGCCCGACGTCCAACAACAATTCTTGTGCATTCCCCAGTCCTTTCCTTCTTCCCGAGCCCCGTATAGAGCCCCCTATACACCTCTCGCCCACATGTCCATGTCACACACTCGCTCGCGCCTCCCCCGCCACTGGCACCAATGGCATCAAAACGGCCTCCCCCCGACCTCATCCCCAATCCATTCATCAAAAAGCGCAACCTGAACTGGACACTTGATCCTTTTCCGTGCACAAACCTCCCGAAAAACCTGAGCGACAATGAATCCGATCACGATGAGCGCTCCTCACAGCAGAACCAGCAGCAGAACCAGCAAGACCAACCAACCACATCCGCCATTGAAGCCGGCAGAGTCCGAATCGCAAACCACCTCCCCTATTTCACCAGCCTCCTCGCCCAAAGGGCCCTAGAGTCCCCCACCCCGCCTCTGCTCCCCATCGCATCCTATATCTCCCTCTACCAGTCCCACGCCCAAAGCACCCGAGGGAGCCACTTCGTCATCCACCAGCACGACCACCCCATCGCAGGAACGCACTACGACCTCCGCCTCTAAATCAATCCCACCAGCAGCGCCTCTTGGGCCATCATGTATGGACTCCCAGGCGACCCCAACAGCAGCCGCCTCAACCGCAACGCCGCCGAGACGCGCGTCCATTCCCTCTGGAACCATCTCATCGAGACGGCCTCCTCCCACACCGGATCCCTCCTCATCTGGGACACAGGCACCTACGCCGTGCTCCCGCGTCGCAGCAAACATGCTCCTCGGGCAGATCCGGCCTCCCAGGAAAGCAGTTCGTCGTCCTCCACCTCCCCCTCCTCGCAGCGCCACCAGTCTCAGCAGGTCCTTCTCGCGAGAGCATTTTCCAGTCGCCACATACGCATTCGCTTACACGGATCCAAATTACCACCCAACTATGTGTTAAACTTGCGCTTGACGAGAACAGAGGACCAACAAAGGAGGGCGAAGAACGCAACAGGCCCGGCACGGAAAAGGGGCAGGAGGAGGGGAGAGCAAGAAAGGACCGCCAGAGACGATAGTTCAGACGCGCATGACGACGACGACGACGACGACGACGACGAAAAGGACCTGGTTCCAGCGCAGGGGGACGACTCGGGCCGCATATCCCCCACGCAGAAAGAGCTACGGGAACTCGAAGACGCAGAGGTCACTCGGACGAATGCCTACCCCGGGGCCACCAATTCCATAGGCAGCATACACCAGCGGAAATGGTACCTCTCTCTGGACAGGCCGGCGAGTGGATTTGCCCCGCGGCGTGCCAAAAACGGCAAGCTCAACCGGAAAAGTGCCGCAGATGGAGACCCCGATGCGGACTCCGACGCGCATCACGCGGATGTTTTTCGACAAGGCCACAGTGGGGGAATGCGCCGCCTCTCGTATCCATTTTACGTCCGAGGCGTCGGGTCTGAGCGGAGCGTGGTGACGGGGCGACGAGGCGACGATGTTTTGCGGGACGAGGGTGTGGAGGGATTCGTCCGCAGGAAAGGGTGGAAGCCAGTGTTGAACTAATAGGAATTCGTTCTCGTTTTGGGTGTGTGCATGTATATATTTACCTACCAACTGCCTCCTTTTGCTTGTGTGTAATATATATTCAGCTACCAACTGCCTATCTAGTACCTGCGTAGGCACTGCCTATCAAGGCAGGTGTCAAAAATAAAGGAATCCCAAAAAACGGACCAGTGCTCATAGCAACATGAAACTTCATGGGGACTGAACCTTTCCTTTTTTTTTTTTCAGATACAAACTCATCATCTGGCAACATCGTGTGTTCGCCAGGAAGAGAAAAGAATAAATAAGCAAATACACGGCTTCTTGGACGCACGGAAGGGAAAAAGAAAAAGAAAAAGAAAAAGAAAAAGACTGTTAACAGTACACACATGAAAGAGAAGACGTCTGCGCATTCTGTTTTGCCGCCAATTTTGCGCGCCCTTACCAGCCAAGAAAAAAAAAAAAAAAAAAGGAACAGCA
>SRPU01000213.1:0-26605 GCA_018360185.1 Claviceps lovelessii
GACATCTATATTGGTCGGTCGCACGCTAGGGTGGGTGCCAGCTGCGCGCAGTCCGCAGCCTAAGGTTAGGTCAAAGACCTAGACCATAACAGTATAGTAGCTATATTATAAAGGTATAGTATAGTATATAATAATATATTTAAATTTAAAATACCTATAGTATTAATAGAGGTAAATAGTATTATTATAAAATTTAGCTTTAAATATGTTAGCTTTTTAAATAATACTAATATAGTATAGCCTATTTATTACTTTAATGCTATTAATAATAATAATTAAGGAGAACTATATAATAATACTATATAGCTTTTATATTATAATCTATATAAGGCCTTAACTATTACCTATAACTAAAGCTTAAAAAATATAGTTTCTCTTTTTATTTTATATATAGTATATAAAAAAGCCCTTAATAATTATACTAAATATATATTAGCTTAGTATTACTTTTAATTTAAAAGTAGTGCTAATTTATATAGTATCTTTAGTATAAAGCTTTATTATATTTTAAAATATAATTATAATATTATTACTTTAAAGGTAATAAGCTATTACTATAGTATTAGTATTAATAGCTTAATTAATAATAGTAATAATATTTTAAATAAATAATTCTAAATAGCTTTAGCTATAATAATATCTTTAATAATAGTTTTATAATAAATTTAAAGAAATATTATTATAATTATAAAGTAAATTTATTAAACTAAAGATTAAAAAGTTCCCTTAATAGTAATACTAGCTTAGCTTAAAGCTAGTATATTTTTAATATTTATAGCTTTTTTAATTATATACTTTACTATTTTTTTAGGGTTTTAAATTAAAATAAGCTTATAAAGTAATAGTAAAATTAATATTATTATTTTAATAAGGGTTTAAAGTATTAAAACGCTATATTAAGTATATATTAAAGCTATATTATTTATAAATAAAATAATATTTTATATACTTTTTAGTACTATACCTAATATAAGTTTAGTTATTTTATTATATTTAATTATAAAGTAATTTAGTATTTACTTATATATAAGTAATAGTATAAAAGTAATTTAAAGTATTATTAATATAAAGCTACCCTAACCTATAAATAAGTAATAATAGCTTTATATAAAGCTATAGTTTTTACTATTAATATTTATTAGTATTACTTTATTTACTATACTTATACTTTAGTACTAATATACTACTAAAGATAAGAGTAAATAAATATAGTAATTCTTTTTCTATACTTTTTAAGAGGTTTAGAGTCGATTCTGCGTTGCTACTGCGGTGTGGGCGAATTTGCAAAAAGTTTTATTTTTTTAAGGTTAAGTAATAGCTTAGTATTTAATTTTACTTTTTAATATAGTTAATAAGGTTATAAAGATAGTAATAATAAGCTAGCTTACCTTTATAGTTAAGTTAAGTAAAGCACTATTTAACCTATAAATAAATAATAAAGTAAATTAGTTTATAGAAGTTATATTAAGTATATTAGTAAAATTTATATATATAGTATAGTATAATAGTAGTATTATATTATTACCTTAGCTAAATATATTAATAGCCTTTAATATTATTTACTATAAATAGCTTACTTATATTTTTATTATTACTAATATTTTTATTTTAATTTTAATATAAACTTACTTCTTTATTATTAAATATATTATTTACCTTTTTTTTAATAGTAAAACTATTAGCTCCTTACTTATTATTATAAAAATACTATAAGGATTCTTTATTTTCCTTATTTTCTTTTTACTTTATATTCTATTATTATATACTAAGCTTTAAGTAGTATAGTTTATATTAATTATAGGCTTTTTTAATAATATAAATATTTTAATATATAGTTATATAGTAAAAGAGATATAAAACTACTTTAAGGCTATATAAATAATTTATTATATTTAGTTTTAAAAATTAAGCCTTAAATTTAACTTAAAAAAGAGTAAACTTATATATTTTATAAAAAACTATATTATAGTTATAACTTTAGTTTAGCTTAATATTAATATAATATAGCTAGTTTATTTTACTTACTTTTCAAAAGTTTAAATTTATTAAAAGCTATATTAAAAAGTATATTAAAGTTAAGTTAAGTTAAAATTAATATTATAATAGCTTATATTTATATTACTAATAGTATTAATATAAGATTATTTATTATAAAATATATACTTATTATATATATAAGTAATTTAAAGTATTATTACTTATAGTATAAAATTATACTATATCTTTATAATAATTAATAGTAAAATAAAAGAAATAGCTAAAGTATTAATTTTTAAGTAAATTAAGTATTTAAAAATAATTATTAATACCTTTAAGGCTATATTATAAGTTTTTATTAAAACTAAATTAACTATAGCTTTAATTAACCTTTACTTTAATTATTACTTACTTTACTTTTATTATTAAATTAAAGCTAATAGTATAGTTAACTAAATTTATAATATTTATACTATAATAATAGCCTAACTTTATTATAAATAAGTATATTATAAATATAAATACTTTTTAAATTCTAATAACTACTTAAACTATATATTATTTTTAAACTAGCTTTATAATTATTTTTTAAAACTATTTTTAACTAAGGTACTTACTTTAAAGTAAAAAGACTATTAATATAAAAAAAAGGCTTCTATATAAATATACTAAGCTTAGGTTAAATATATACTAATAAAGCTTAACCCTAACTTTATCTTTACTATTAAAATAGTTTATATTTACTTTAGCTTTATTAAATATAAATTTATAGTATTTATTTAAATATATATAAAATAAATTAAGCTTAATACCTTTTTTTATAATTATTATATTTTTAAAGTAAATTTACTAATATATAACTACTAAGCTAATAATAAAGACTATTATTATATTTTACTTTTTTATAAAAACTTTAGCTATTTTTACTTTATAAATATAGGTATACTACTAGTATATAACTAATATAAGGTTAAAAAAGCCCTTAAAAAGAAGAAACTAGCTATTATACTTATAAAATAGCTTATATTAATTAGGTATATCCCTTAATTTAAGCTTATATATAATTTATAAAAATAATAAACTAAGAATATTAAAGACTTAGTATAGTAAGGCACTTAGTATAGTATAAAGGTAAAAATAATAAAAGGCTGTAGTAATATTATAATTAGTATAGAATAATTTAATATATAAATTATATTCAATATAAAATAACTAATAATAGCTAAAATAAAATATTATAAGTATAGTATATTTATACTAGCCTTAGCTTTACTATTTATTAGCCTCTTTCTTCCTTTTCCCTTTATTTTTTATTACCTTCTTCTCCCTTTTCTCTTTAATATAGCTTTATACTATAACTAAGCTAAGCCTATAAATTTCCTATAAAATATTCTTATACTTCTTTAGTTTATTAATAATATAATAGGCCTATAGTAGTATTTTATTTTTAATTAAAGTTAAGGCTAAAATTACTATAATATTACTAAGTAACTATATTATTATTATAATAGCTATCTCTACCTTTTTTATAAGTTATTATACCTTCTTTTAAATAGTATTATACTCTTTAGCCTATTCTTAAGTTAGTATTATATTAATATTATAATAGTACTATAATAATACTACTATATACTTATATTAATAGGCTTTTTAAAAATATAAAGATTCTATATATTTATTACTTATTTAATAATTCTTTAATATAAAGTAACATTTTAGTTTAGCTATAGTATTAATTAGTTATTAACCTACTATTAATATAAATAATATATAAAATACTTACCTTTAAATAAGTTTTTCTAATTTTTATATACTTAAAGTATATACTATTAATATTTATATAAGTTAAAGATAGTAGTAATATAGGTATAAAGAAAGTACTAATCTTTAGTATAATACTATTATTTATTAATGTTTTTAGCTTATATTAAGTAAGCATTATAAAGTTAGTTTTTTAGCTAGCCTAGCTATACTATAGGTTAGTAGTAGTAGTATATTAGGTTAGGGTTAGTACTTACCTTTAAGATAATAATTTTATTTATAAATAGTATTTTAATTAGCTTATAGTTAATTAGAAGTAGTAATATAGTAGTATTATTATAATAAAAGAATTAGGGGTGTACTTATAATAAAAGTAATTAATAAAAAAGGAAAAAAAAGAGAAAAAGCTAAAAATAAAGAAAAAAAAGTAGCTTTTATAATTATTTTTTTTTCTTATATAATTAATAGTTAGCTAGTAATTAGTTTATTAATAGCCAGCTATTAGCTAGTATACCTAATATCTTAAAGGTATAAAAGCTAATAAAAGGTTTTTAATAAGGAAGTAGTAGCTTAAGGGGAATAGTAAGAAATTAATATAATATTTAACTTAGGTTACTAAAGTAACTTATAATAATATATAAACTACCCCTAAGGGTAATTTATTACTTTACTATATTTTTACTAACTTTCTTTAATTCTTATTTTATAATATATACTATTCTATAATATTAGTTAAGTTTAGCTAGTAGTATACCTTTATATATAGTTAGAACTAGTGTAGGGCTACTTTAGCTTTATAGTAAATACTATAATAGTTATATATAGGTTTTCCTCTCTAGTTTAGGGTTTTTTCTATATAGTTTTAGTAGTAGAGGTACTAGCTATTAGGCTTAGCCCAACTAGAGTATTAATAATAATAATAGCTTTACGACTTTTATTATTAATTTTATTTCTTTATAAAGTAAAGTCTACCTTTACTACCTTTTATTAGTAATTTATAGTTATATTAAAAGCTTATTACTACTTTACTATTTACCTAAGGCCTTTATAATAGCTTTACTACCTTTAGTATTATACTTATTTTTTTATAAAGCTAAATTTAAAAATACCCTTACTTTTATCGCCTATTTTACTAACTATACTTAATTATAACTTTATATAGTATACTTTTAATAGGTTAAATAACTATACTACTACTATACTATTTACTAAGGATATTTTTCTTATTAGTACTTTCATTTACTAGTTTATAGTTATAATATTATAATATTATTTTTAAGGTTTACTTTTTTATAATCTTACTTACTAAAGAGTTATAGTAATATAATAGTATACTTATTAAGTATTATAATTTACTTTCTTTATTTTCTTATTTTACTTACTAAGCCTTTAACTTATTAAAGTATTTTATTGTTCTTTTCGTTTATTAATTCAAGAGTTAAAGTTACCTATAGTAATATAGATAGCTTTTTATATAATTATTATAATATCTTAAATTTATTAAGTTAAAGACTTACTTTATTAATATAGCTAATAATAGCTACTAATATATAGCTAGGCTACTATTACTATACTATAATTTATTAATTTAAATGCTTTAATTATTTAGTTAGAATTACTTCTATATATAATGCCCTTATCTTTATAAGCTTCCTTATAACTATAAAAGCACTCTCTTTCTCTCTTTATTTTTTACCTTTTTTCTTTATTATTTTTATTACTAACTATAAGTTTTTCTTTTTTATAAGCTTTTAATAAAGTTATGACTTTTATTTCTTTCTTTCTTTTTTTTATTTTACTAACTTTATTTTTTTAATTTTTATTTATTACTTTATTACTTTTTTTTTATTAATAGCTTTATTTTTTTAACTAACTTTTTATAAGTATTTAGTAGTTTTTCTACCTATTTTACTACTAATTCTTTATTAGTTTACTATAGCTTTTAAGCCTTAAACTTTTTTAATAAAATACTACTATTATATTACTATAAAACTTAATTTTATCCCTAATATTATAATAATTATAATATAAGTATTCTATATTTTATTAGTAGCTCTTAGTTAATATTAATACCTATATTTTTATTATTAGTAATAAGAGCTTCTTTACTTATATTATAAGCATAGGTTTATACCTAAAAATTATAGCTTAAAGCTTTTACTAATAATAAAGAGAAATATAATTTATAGCTATAATATATTATAAGTAATATACTTGTTTTTATAGTATATAGTTCCTTTAATAATAAGCAACTTACTATAAAGTAGCTACTATTTCTTTATTAATATTTTCTTTTCCCTTACTTTATAAAGGTAGGTATAAAATATACTACTTATAAGTATAATAAATAAAACTTATTTTTATATAAGGAAAAAGATTTCTTTTTTTTAATCTATATATTTACCTAAATGTTATTACTAACCTATTATATTTTCTTAGTAGAATATATATTAAGTATATTTCTACTATAAAGTTTTCTACTTTATAAAGAAAAAGACTTATAATTTAAAGTACTTTTAAATTTTATTATAGTTTTTTAATACCTTTTATAAGCTTACTATTAGCATACTACTTAGGGTTTATTTATTACTAGTTTTATATTAAACCTTATACTGAATAAGTAAAAAATATAAATAAGTTAAAATATATTAAAAGGGTATAATTATTATATAAGCTTACTATAAAGTAATAATACTATTAAAATATAGTAATTTAGTAGCTAGTATTAATAAACTAGCTACTTATTTCTATTAATTAGTTTAACTACTTATAGTTTATTTATAAAAACCTTTACTTAATAAGTCTTTTTTTTATATATACTACTACGGCCACCGCGGCCCCAAACGAGCCGAGTCCAACCCAATATACGATATAAGGTATATAATTAAGGTTATATACTAGAATACACGGAAGAAAACCTATTTAATACACCTAGCGCTAGAGTCCTAACCTAGAACTAATATAATAGTAATATAGAAACTAGGGACCTTAAATAGTAAATTACTAAATCCTAGCCTTAGCTACTTTTAATTTATAACTTAGGGTAGCTAAACTATAATCTATATATACTACTAGCATAGACCTAAGGTATAAATAATATAAATAGGTAAGAATTAGTGCTTTATTATAATAGTAGAATATAATATTTACTCTATTTACTTTTTAACCTATAAACCTAACTAAACTTTACCTTTACTTAAATTTATATTAGCTTTATTACTTAATTATAATATATTTATTAGTAACTTAAGGATATATTTAAATATAAGCTTTAATTAGGACTCTTAGAGATTAACTTAGCTACTTAACTTAATAACTAAAACGGAGTATAGAATAGGCTATTCAATGACTTAGTAAGAGATAATAAGAGAATAATAATAAGATAAATAAAAGATATAGCTAGATAGAGGTATAATTTAGAGGACTTTAAAGAGGTTAGAATTTTAGCTAGAAAGACTAGAAATATAAAATAGGATGCGCTATTCCTAACTTTATCTTTTAACTAGGCTAACTTATATATTATAATAATAATTATAATAAGGCTTATAATAAAAGAACTAGCAATAAAGCTTACCTTACAATAAAGCTAATATATATAATACTATATAATAACTAGAATAACTATATTAGTGGAAAAGTTAGGTAAAAATAAATTTATAAATAATAAGAAAATTAATTATAGGAATCACTATTTATTCTATTATACGCTAGGGAAGGAGTTACGTGGATGCGCTAGGGCGTGGCATGTTGATGTGTTTAGTTAAAAAGAGGATAGAAGGGATAAGCTAGATATAGTTAAATATAACATTAGACTTAGAGCTTATAAGGACCCCTTTACAGTGGGGTAAAGCCTTAAAAAACTAGGCCTAACAGACATAATACTAGACTATTTATATGTAAGGGCGACCCACTTCTAACCCACTTTTAGATAATAAGATAGATAGGGATTAGATGTATATATAGTATATAAACCTACAATAGACCTATAATAGTAAGGATTTAACTTCCTTATACTATATATATTATAGTGGGGGGCACTATTAGTAATATATTAGCTTAGTACTATAGTATAGTGTAATTTACTATAAAAGGTTAGAGGTATAGGGGATAAGCTAAATAAAAAGAAGGAATAAGGATAATAGAATGTTTAGGAGAATAGATAAAATTTTTTAGAGAAAAAGGTTTTAGGGGGATTATTATTATTTATTATAGAAGACAAGATTTTTTATTTAATAGTTATATTTAAGATACCTAATTAATTTAATTTTTTCTAGAGTTCTTTCTTTTATAATAGTTTAAAGGTTTATTTAGATTAATTTATTTTATTTAGCTTCCTTACTATTTAATTTTTAGTTAAATTTTTTTATTATTTACTATACATTATAATATTATTATTATAACTTTATAAGCTCCTAAGATAATAATTAAGAGATAGAGCTTCCCTAGATTCTAACTTCATAAGAATTACTAACTTATTATAGATCTCTTAGAGGTTTAGAATTATAATTTAAAAGAGAATCGCTAGTATTATATTATTAATCTTTACTTAAATTCCTAGTATAGGGAGATAATACTTAGAATAATAAGAAACTAAATATTAACTAAGGATATAAATAAATACTAAATCTTTAGAATTCTAAATTAGTAGGGTTATTACTAATTATTTCTTTAGTATTAGTGCTATTAGGTTTACTCTTAAAATTAAACTTAGAAGCAACTATTAGGTTAGATATTTTCTAATAGTTTTATTATTCTAAGCTATCTTTATTACCTTATTTCTATTTTATTTATTATTAACCTAATTAATCTATACTAACGCAATTAGTTAGTATAAACCTATTATTTTTACTAATTTAAATAGGTATAAAAGGTATTTTATTTAGTAAACTTTTAAAAGATAAACCTATATAAGAATATATTAATTATTATAATGCTATATTAGCATTAGTAGGGGTGCTAGTTTATTAAAATATAATAGTATAATGCTATTTCTTATAAGAATCAAGAGGAAAAGCACTTTAGTAGTTTAAGGACCTTAATTATAAAGATAGAAAATAGAGTAGGTTAGTGCCTATATTTATTAATAAATTCTTAAAACCTAATCTATATACTAATATTGTATTAAAATAAAAGGCATATTATTTTAGAAAAGAAAGAGGTAAGAGTCTAAATACTTATATTAAATAGGTAGAAAGATTAGCTTTTAGGGTAAGAGAAGATATAAGATAGGTCCTTCTTATAAACTTTATTTATTATATAGCTAATAGGGATATTAACCTTAGATTATAAGAATAAGTGTTAGATTATCTTTTTGCTTTAGAAAAATAGATAGGTTATATAGTAAATAAGAATTTAACTCTATTTAATATTAAGCTAATCTTATAGGACTATTAAAATTCTATAAAAAAGAAACTTATATATTTATATAATAATGCCTTGGATATCTTAAATAATTCTATTTAAATAATGCTTAAATAATAAGAGAAATAAGAAGAAAGATTAGTAAAATAATAAGCTAAAAGAGATAAACAAATAGTAGAACTTATTTATTAGTTTAAATTATTCTTCACTTAAGCCCTAAATAATTTACATTTATATAGTTAATATAGTAGAAATAATTATAACACTAGAGAAGGGCTAGGTTAGTTATCCTTTAATATAAATAGAATACTATAAAATAAATATAAAGACCTGGATTACTTCTAGTGTTTTTCTTATAGTAAATAGGGCTATATAGGCTATAATTATCTATATAAGGATAAATATCCTTTAAATAAATATAACTAAAGGAAAGATTAGTAAATATAAAATGCTGCTTAAATAAAATAAGATAAAAGATAGGATTTAGAAACTTAAAACTCTAAAGGGTCTATAGCTTAATTTATAGAAAGTATAGATAGTTACTATTTAGATATTATATTTAACTAAATAAACTAATATATAATAGTAAACTATATTAGTAGCTTTAAATATAATAATCTAATTCTACTATATAGATAGTATCCTAAACTACTACTTATTTACAATGCTAGGGAGATAATAGAATGTTGCTATCTATATATAAAAGAAGTGAAAGAAGATAAACTAAATAATACTTAAGTGGCTATTAATACTAGGATAACTAACTAGGATAAATTAGAATAGAACTTAATAGGGGGGGATTCTAAACCTTAATAATCTAATTTAGTTTATGTAAATAAGAGAGTTAGGGTGGATAAATTAGATTTTAAAAATAGTTAGCTAGTTAGACTAGTTAGAAGGTATATTTTAACTTCCTAATAGAGTCTTTATAATTTATAGTGGATATTAAGTAAAATAATAATAAAGGAATTTTAATATCTTTTACTATCTCTTAGACTATATCTAAAATAAATTATAGGACTAGCTAATATTCTATCTATTTTAATACTAATAAAAGAAATAATAGCTCCTTTAAAATATAAATTAGCCTTAGGGAATATTTAAGTAACTAATAAATATAGAGTGCTAGCATTTAATTTAGGAAAATAACTAAAGGATATAAACGTTTTAGTTAGCATTCTCTAATTGCTTTAACTTACCCTAATTATTAAATAATAATTAAGCTATTTAATATAGTATTACTAAAGATTAAAAAGTAATAACGCTAAATTAATTATTATAAATTTAGTAGCTCTATTTTAAGAATTTATCTCTATAGATAAAGAGATAGCTAAATTAAATAAATAATTAAATACTATTATTATATATAATAATATTATAAAACCTAATGGATAGGTAGCATTAATATTAAGATATATTATAGTATATATAGAAGGCATCTAATGTAATTTAGTCCTATTAAATAGTGGTTTAAGTGTAGAACTTATTAATAGTAAGTACTTTAAATAAAATTAATTTTTATTTATAGAATTAAGAGAAACTAAAGCTATTAGAATAGTAACTAATTTAATTTACTAAATTAAGTTATATACTTATTTATAGGTAGTTATAGGTAGGGTTTTAGCCTTAGTAAAATACTATATAATACTAGTATAATAAGAATAGAACCTATTACTAGGAAAAGTTTAGCTTAAAAGAATAAGTATAGTTAAATATTATAGTAATAATAAGCTTAGCATTACTAGTGTAGGAGGGAAGACCTAGGTAATTCTAATTTACCTATATTTAAACCTTTTTTAATAAAATAAAAGTCCTTACTTACTAGAAAGGATAGGACTAAAGATTATAATTAAGTTTATAGAGAATAATTATAAAATTTTAAAAGAGGTGGAATAAATATTATAAAACCTATATAATAAAATTTACTAATTTACTATAATAAATTTAGGAAATAAATAACTATAGGTAATAAGGCTAGTAGTTGTTTATAGAAAACATTAGATTCTAAGAAAGCAATATACTTTAAAGGTAATTAAAACTAGCTATTAATTTTTAAAAGAAAATAAATAAATTATTTAGCTTTTATAATAAAAATAGTTTCTAAAACGAAATTAATTAAAAATATTAGGGAAAAAGGAGAAGTTAAAGTTTTAGATAAAATATATATAAATATATCTAACCTAGGGTAGCTAGAATTATTAGCAGTAAAATCCTAGTAGAAATAGAAGGATATTATAGCAGTAATAAAAGCTTTTATTCCTTAAAACCTATTCTTAGCTAGCTCTTTTATTTAGTTTAATTCTAGGCTCTTAATAAAACTAATTATATCTTACTTAAATAATTCTATAATACTATTACTACCCGCTTTGTTATAGAAGATAATATAGAGTTAGGTATATTACTAAATATTATTATAATAAAAGACACTAGCTATAGTTAGGATATGCTTTTATATTATAGATAAACTGCCAAACCCTAAGGGGAAGTTATAAGAAATAATAAAGGAATAGGTAAGTAATAAATTAAAGTTAAGTAAGAATTATTAGGATAATATAAATAAGGATATAGTATTAGGATTTAAGAGATAGTTAATAAATAACCTTCTTAGAATAAACTTATTAGATATCCTAGGAAGTAAGATTAGTAATATTACTATAGATAAATATATTAAAGATATAGATAGATAACTAAATAATTTATTTTATATAGGGAATTAGGAAATTAAGGGTTACCCCTTAGAAAATAAAATTTACTATATAGACTATAGATATCCTACCTTAGACTATAAAACGCAACCTAATACTAACTATTTTAGGGACTTAGGCGGAGAAGAAGTAAAATAATATAGTTAGGATATAGCTAGATATAGTATCTAGCTAATTTATATAGGAAATTAGAAAATTAAGGCCTACCCCTTAAAAAACTAGATTTCCTATATAAAAGATAGAATCCTAAACCTAAACTATAAAATAAGACTTAGTAATAGCTATTTTAAGGACTTAGCTAAATAAATAGCTAGAGAGATATATAGATAGATAACTAAATAAGCAATATAAGCTAAGACTAGCTAAGCTAATCCTAGCTTTATAATATAGCTTAATAATAAGAATAGAATAGAAAAGGAAGGCAACTAGCTAGTAAGAACGCTTAAATCCTTAATATAACTAAAAGCTAAGCTTAGGTAAGGCAATTTAGAGAACTTAGGTATAATAGAAAATTAGATGTAATAGGCACATTAAGAGTGGGGGTATATAGATAGTATATAAGAAGGTAGGGTAAATATAACTAAATAGGGCCCTACCTTAGTTTATATAAAAAATTAAAAAATTAAGGCCTACCCCTTAAGATTCTAAAAACTTTATATAAATTAACTATTAAGTAATATACCCTTAGAAACTATTAACTCTTAGTTTTAATAGTCTAGTATTATACTAGGCGCCTATATAGGTAATAAATTATAATGTTTTTTAATTAAGTAACTATACTATATATATTATAAGTGTTTTATTTCTTAACTTTAAAATATTTATACTACTAATTTAATTTAGCATTATATTTCTCTTAAGCTAGGAGCTAAACTAGGTAAGTATAAGCAGTTTTAATATAGATTTTACTAAAAGGTATTTACCTAAAAAGTTTTTTCTAAAATAAAATAAGTTAGGCTAATTTTTAAAGAATTAGAATTATAGGTTTTACCTTTTATATTTATACCTAAATTAAATATACTATCTTTATTAGGTTTAGATAGAGAGAAGGTTTTTAAACTAGTTTATAATTTTAAAGATATTAATTCTAATACTACTAAAAATACTTATCCTTACTATAATATAGAATTAAATATAGATTTTATTTATCTTAAATAGTTAAAGTTTATATTAAAAATAGATATAGCTAATAGTTTCTAGGGTATTAATATCTACCTACCTAACTAATATAAAATAGCAGTTTCTAGCCCTAATAGTATATACTACTATAATAATATAGCTTAAGGATTAATAGGCTTACTAGGTATATATACTAATTTTAGAGATTTAGTATTTAGGCACCTCTTCTTTAAGGATAGAATTAAGGTAGAATTTATTTTAGGGTATATAGAAGATATTTAGACTTTAATAGGCTTGTTTATAAATAACTATAAATAGGGGTTTAAAACCTAGAATAATTATTATAACTTTATTTAATACTATTACTTTCTATATATAGCTTAGGCGCTAATTAGCCTAAATAGGAAGAAAATAATTTTATTTATATTTAAAATTAATTATATAGGTTTTTAAATTAAAAATAGTAGGATTTGCCTAGCTTATAAATATAGGAAATAATTTAAGAATTTAGCTAATTATTTTAAGAATCACTAGCCCTATTTTTAGAATAATATACTTCTACTTCTTTACTTAATACCTTTCCTTAGAAGATTTATTCCTAAATATATAGACTTAGTAGTTAAAATTATAGAGGTCTTCTTTTAAAATATTGTTATGCCCACGGTGCATGCAATTATTCTAGCCTAAATGTAGATTTCCTCCCTGCACAGATTTGGTTATAATTTCTATAGGGATTGGTGGCACGTGATTTGCATTAGAATACTCTAGATATATTTACATTAGAAATGCATTATAAAAAACTAATACTAATTCCTAGGGGATTTAAGAGGGAATCCTAGCTAGTAAAGAAAAAAGAAGGATAAGTCTTAGCTTAAATATATAATTAGTTTTACTATTAAATATATATAGATTCCTACTATATTTATTTTACTTAATTGCCCCTAATTTCTAAGTAACTAGCTTAATATTCTAAGACTTCTTTAAGTAATTTCCTAAGAAGTTAATATAGTAAGAATATTTTATATATAAACTTATAGTTAAGGAGAATTCTTATTTTAAAACTAAAAACTAACTAAAGAATATATAGAAACTAAAACTATATTAAAAGAATAGGCTATTTAGTAGTAAATTTAATAGCTTAAAGAAATTTAGTAATTATAAGTATAGAAGTAAAAATTAAAAAATACTCTTTTAAATTAGCTAGGGACTAAGTATTATTCTTATTATATTTATTATTTATTTAATAATTTATATACTAATAGTAATAAAGAAGTAAAAGTTAGTAATATTACTAAATTAAAACTAAATACTACTTTATAGAAAAGAAAGAATTAAATAAATAATTTATATTAAGCAATTAATAGTATACCTAAGTATTATTAAAAGAATTATTAAAAACTTATTATTACTTATAATTATATAAAACTTAATTATTACTTTTATTAAAATTAATTTATTAAAAAAAACCTAAACTAAAAAGAGATTTAGAAAAATAATTAAAATAGATTTCTAAAATAGACTTTATTCCTAATTAAAGATTTTAAAAATTATAAGGTTAAATTAACTTAATAGCTAGTATTTATAAAATAAAAAAAGAAATAGTCTTTAAGGGATTTTTATATTTATTTAAACTCTTTTAAAAAGCATTTTCCTTAGAAAAATAAACAATAAAGGGCCTTATAATTCTTTATAAAATTAAAAGAACTACTTTATTATTATATAAAAATACTAGCCCTAGAAATCCCTAAGATTTAAAAAGAAATTATAGAATTAGCTACTTAATACTAGAAAGCCTTTAAGTTAGGAAATTAAAGGAAGAGAATTACTAAATCTATTTCTTTAAAAAGTACTAATACTAAATAACCTTAAATAGATTATCTTAAAAAGAAATAAAACCTAAAGAAAGCTACTATATTCTAAAATAATTCCTTTAAAAATAAATCAAAATCTTACTCTAATAATACCTTAAAGGTAACTTATTATAAATATAGTAAATTAGAATATATTAAACTATAATGCTCTAAAGGTAACTTATTATAAATATAGTAAATTAGAATATATTAAACTATAATGCTCTAAGAAAATACCTATTACTTAAGTTAGAAATATAAAAGTAAAAAAAGGAAAATCTAAGAAAAAGATAAAAAAGGGAAAAGTTAAAAGGTTAAGTATAATACCTAATACTTAATTAAAGAATCTCTAAGGGTATTACTATACTTTAAAATTAATACTACTCTATTAAGTAAAAAATTAAAAGTAATTTATATAAATTTAGATATTTATATAGAAGCTAATATAATTAGCCTTCTATTAATATAAAAGTAGGAATTAAAAAGAAAAAAGGAAATATTTATTTTAGTTAAAACTATTAATAGTTAAAATATTCCTAGTTTAATTATATAGGCTTTACTATTATACTTAGTTAATTTATATAATATAAAATAGACTATTATTTAGTATTATATTAGAATTAACTTAGAAAAGAATATAATTTTATTAGGAATGCCTATATTAAAAGACCTTAATATCTTTATATAACCTACTATATAAATATAGTAGTTTAATTTAAAACCTAATAATTTTATATTACTAAATACTAAATAATTTTATAGAAAAGTAACTTAGTTACTATATATATATACATTATTTATAAATTAAGAACTATTACTATTTAAATTTAAAAATATTTAAATTAACTATATATTTACTATTTTAAAAGAGCTCTAAGGATATAAATAAGTCTTTAAAATAAAATTAGCTAAGAATTTGCTTATTTACTAAAATACTAATTATATAATTAATTTTAAACTAAGGACTAAACCCCTATATAAACTAATTTATTTATTATCTCTAGTAAAACTCTAAGCCTTATAAACCTATTTAAATAAAAACCTAAAGCTTAGTTATATTTAAGCCTTAAAGAGTCCTATAGGTATACTAATTCTATTTATGCCTAAGAAAAATAGTTTCTTATAATTATATATTAATTATTAAGAATTAAATAATATTACTATTAAGAATTATTACCTATTACTACTTATTTCTAAGATTCTAAACTATATCTTAAAAGTAAAATAGTTTTTAAAATTAAATATTAAAGAAGCTTATTATTATATTTAAATTATATAAGGAAATAAATAGAAAACTACTTTCTATACCTATTATAGTTATTATAAATATTTAGTAATGCTATTTAGATTAATAAATATACCTATAACTTTCTAATACTATATTAACTAAGCTCTTTATAGTTTTAATAATATAATATATATTATTTATTTAAATAATATTTTAGTTTTCTTAAAAACTTAAGAGAAATATATAATATATTTAAAATAAATTCTAAATTAACTTAGGGATACTAATTTATATATATATTTAAATAAATATAAATTTTATTAGTAATTAGTTAAATTCCTAGAATTTATTTTAATAAAGGAAGGGGTTTAAATAAATTTAAAATAAATTAAAACTATTACTAATTAGCTTAAACCTAAAATATATTATAATATCTAAGTTTTCCTAGGATTCTATAATTTTTATTAATAATTTATTTATAAATATTCTACTATTATAGCACTATTAATAACTCTTTTAAAAGGGAGTTAAAATAAAAATAAACTAAAATTAGTATACTTAGAGGAAGAAGAATAATAAGTATATTAAACTTTTAAAAATACTTTTACTAAAGCCCCTTTACTATATTATATTAATCCTAACTTATTTATTTAAATTAAAATAAATATATTAAAATTTATTATTATAGGTATTTTATCTTAACTAAATTTATTAGGTATTTATTATTTAGTAGCTTTTTAGTCTTAAAAGTTATAACCTATTAAAATATACTATAGTATACTAAATTAAGAAATACTAGTAATTATTAAGTTATTTTATTATTAAAGATATTATATTAAGAAAGCCCCTATAGAAATTAAAGTATTAATTAATTATTTTAATCTCTAATTTTTTATAAAAACCCTAAAATTAAATAGAAAATAGTTCTAATAGTATATATTCCTTACTCCTTATAATTTTACTATTTAATATTAAAAGAAGGTTATAAATTCTATAAATACCTCTTTATAGTAGCCTAATTATATTTCTTTTAAAGTAAAGAATACTAAAGAATTAATATTAGAATTATATATAAAGGTTATATAAATTAATATAGTACTTATATTTTAAATTACTAAAGTAAGAAAGTAAGTAAAGATTAGTGCCTTTATTATAAAAGGACTAGTAAAGAATATAAAGTTATTACCTTATTTTAACTAAATACTAATTAAATAAATAAAAAGAAAAGAAGATTTTTATAATTTAAATAGTTCTAAATTACTATTAAATTTAGTACTTAGAGCTTAGAAATCTAATATATAGACCTAAGACTAGCTAAAGTAAGTCTATAGCTACTAGAATTTATAATAATCTATAGATTAAAATAGAATTTTAAGATATTATAATTAAGTATTTATTCTAAACTTAAAAGCACTTAAATTAGTTTTATTTTAAATTTACTATAATAATTTATTAATAGGCTATTTTAGTATAAAAAGAATATTAAAACTTTTTAAATAAAAGTTCTATTAAATAAATCTATATATTAAAGTTAAAGATTATATTAAATCTTATACTATTTACTAAAAAACTATAGCTAAAAGGTATAAACTATATAGAAAACTAAAAAATTTACTTATTCTAAATAGGCTTTAAATAGAAATCTTAATAGATTTTATTATAGAATTACCTAAAATAATTTAGAAGAAAGCTATAGTTAATTTTATTTTTATTATTATAAATAAATATACTAAATATATAATATTCTTTCCTATATTATATTTAATTACTATAATTACACTAATAGAATTATTCTATAATAAGGTTAAGCTTATATTTAGTATGCTAAAAGGAATTATTTCTAACTAAGGTAGTGTATTTACTAGTTAATTTTAATTAGAATTATATTTTATCTTTAAAATTAGACACTAATTATTAATAGCATTTTATTTTTAAATAAATAAATAAATAGAAAGACTAAACTAAATACTAGAATTCTACTTATATAGATTTATTACTAAATTAGAATATATCTAGCTATTATTACTAAAAACTATATAATTTATATATAATAATGCTAAAAATGTAACTATAAATATAAGCCTAAATATAGCGCTTATAGGCTATAACCTAGAATTTTAAATAATTAAGGATAATTCTTTAGAGGGGGGAGTACTTAAAGCTAAAATCTAAGTATAAAAATTATATACATTAAGAAGTAAATTAAAAGTATAATAGGTATAAATAAATAAATTATAGGTAAAATACTATAATTAAAAACATTAGAAAATAATTTTTAAAAAAGGGGAATTTATACTCTTAAGTATAAAGAACTTATAATTTAAAAAAAAAATAGAAATTACTTCTAAAATTTATTAGCTTATTTTAAATTTTAAATAGAATTAAAAAGTAGGCATATAGATTAGTATTACTAAATTAATTATCTTAAATATATAATATATTCTATATTAGTTTACTTAAGAAATAAACCTCTAAAAATAAAGAAAAAGAATAGAATTTACCTATTCCTAACCTAGATAATAATTCTAAAGAATAGGAGGTTAACTAAATTAAATTACATTATTTTCTCTAAAAGGAATTATATTACTTAGTTAAATAAAAGGGATAGCCCTCTAAATATAATTAATAGTTAGAAGCTATAGCATTGTAGAATGCTAGTGGTTTGCTAAATAAATATTATATAACATTAACTAAATCTTAGAAGAGTAGGATTCACAAGGGTCCTTAAAAATGTAGTAGACTGTAAAAAACATCCCTTAGAATAACTTTAGATAAATCTTATAAAAATTAATAACTATTTATACTAACTAATATCTATTTGTTATTTTTCCTATAAAAATTAGTTCCTATTTTTTTATATAAAAAAAAAATCCTTAATTCCTTAATCTGCTAAAGTTTTAGTAAAGATTCCTTTAAAAGTTGCATTAAGATTAACATTTTCTATATCCTTATTAAAAGTAGCTATTAATTTAATAAAAATTAAGACTATTGTCCTATACGTTTGTAAATAGCGATTAGTGCCAGCTAAACGTAGCATCTAATTACGCTAAAATTTAGCTTAATCTTCGCTTATTTATTCCACTAAATTAGTTAAGATTTAAAAAAAAAAAAAAGGGAAACTTATAAGTTTTTTAGGTATTATAAACAAATTTTTGTAAATTAATTAAGCAGTAGTTACTTTGTTATTATATTTGTTAATATTTATTTATTATTTTATATTAAATTAGAATTAGTATAAAAAAAAAAAAAATCTAACTCCTTACCTCTAACTATTTCTAGTTAAAGCGGAAACTATTATTATAGCAATGGTTTAGAATAAACTATATAAATAAAGAAAAAAGATTGTAGAAATGCTCCTATATTTTTTATCCTAATAATATAAATTTGTTACTAGTAGAATACATTAAACTATTTATAAATTTATACACTTTAATAAAATTATTATAATATACTAATAGTAATTAGGGCATTTAAGTAAATTATTAGGAAATTATTAATAAAATCTAATGCTAATACTTATATTATAGTAAAAAGTTACGCCTAAAGTGTAATAATAATATTTTATACTATTAGGAATATCTTTATAAGTAGAAAAAAGGGAGGTAAATTACCCCTTCTTTACTATAATTTCTAAATTAGTTAGTATTGTTTTTAGACACTAAATGTATTCTTTAGCTTAAATAGTAATAATATTATCTTTTAGTATAGTTTAAGCCTAATTTTATATAAATTTGCTTAATTCTATATAAATAGGCATAGAAGTTATAGTTAAATATAACTCCTTTTTTTTTTAGAGTTATAAAAATAACCTAAATCCCTAAGAATTTAGATATAGAATTGCTTAAGCAAATCTTTTTAATAGCTTTTTTAGCTAATTTCTCTAGCTTCTTTTCTTTATACTTTAGAGTGTAATAGTAAGTATAAAAAAGTAGGGAACTTAATTTATTATTTAATTTAATAGTAAATATCCTATCCCTTAGGGTAGAATAGGTAAATAAAGAAAAAAGCCTTTAATTTAAACTAGAATTAGTGCTAGCTTAGAATGCAGAATTATATTATTTTTTAGCCTAATATTTTAACGTAAGTTAGCTAATAAAACTAATATTAAATATAGGATTAAATATAATTAAATAATAAACTAATTAAAATAATAAATATAAGAATATACTTTAAATTAAAGCAAAATTAAAACATACCTAATTTATAAGGCCCTTAAGGAAATTAAATTTTTAATAATTTAGTCCTATTTAATTAGTTAATTTTTTTAATTTCTATTATAATTCTATAATAACCCACTAAATTACCTAATAATTTTAGGTTTAAAACCTTTTAGGTCCTATCCTTTAAAGGCTTAATACTAGATGCTAATATTATAAGGGGTTTTTTTAATAATTTAGATATTATTAAATAAATTATATATAAATAAATAGAATATTATAAATATATTAGAAATTAGGGCAGAATTATAAGAGAATTAGGGCATATAAAAAAAGGGGAAAACGTAAAAATTTAAACCCTTTTACCCCACTAAATAGCATTACTAAGCCTATAATTACGCACTAAATTAGTAAATATTACTAGTTCTAAAATAGAAATAATAATAAAAAAAAAAAAAAAGGGAAAATTATAGCTTAATTATAGTAATATTAGGTTAATACTATATTAAAGGGGCAATAGTTATTATACCTATAGTATATATAATTATTTTAGCCTAAATATAGATTTCCTCCCTATATAGATTTAGTTATAATTTCTATAGGGATTAGTAGCATGTGATTTACATTAGAATACTCTAGATATATCTATATTAGAAATGCATTATAGAAAACTAATACTAATTCCTAGGGCATTTAAGAGGGAATTCTAGCTAGTAGAGAAAAAAGGAGGATAAGTCTTAGCTTAAATATATAACTAGTCCTACTATTAAATGCATATAGATTCCTACTATATTCGTCCTACTTAATCGCCCCTAATTCCTAAGCGACTAGCTTAACAAATATATAGAAGATAATAAAAGCTAGGAAGCTATTAGTATAATGTTAGGAAGTTATAATTAATAAACTAGTATAGACACTAGAAGTATAATAAGTAATAATTTAAATTTATTATAGTTTTAGGAGAATGCTACTTTTAGAGCCTAGGTTAGGATATAATTTTACTTAGTAACTAATGCTTTAAATACTAGTACTAAGGGAGTATTATTTTAAATAAATAATATAGAGCCTAGAACTAATATAATAGATTCTAACTTTTTAAAGGTAAGAATTATTATATAGCTATTTTATAGGTTAGGAGATAGTAAATCCTAATATTTAATGCCTAAGAAAGAAATATATGCTATTATAGTTAGTTTAAAAGAGATAAAATAGTTAGTGAATGCATTACTATACCTATTAAAAATCTACACTAACTATAAAGGTATTATTAACTCTATAGTAAACCTAGTAGAAGTTTATAAAAAGGTAGCTAGATAGATTAATATTTTATAAAAGGTAAATATAGAATATATTTATTAACTAAACACTATAAAAATAATAGAGATAGCTAATAGAATATTATAACTTCCTATTTTAATAAAATCTAAACTATTTAAAATAAAGAAGAGAATATTAATTAAGGTAATACTAGCTTTAAAAAATAAACCTATTAAAGTTTCTTTAAATATATTAATAATTTTACTTAAAAAGAAAGCTTTAAATAATAAAATAGCTAATAATTTATTATATTATTTTAGAAAAGGGCTAGCATTAAAATAGTATAGTAAAATTCTTACTATATTAATCTATAGACATTATAGTATCCTACCTAAACAAAAAAAAGTAATTAAATAATAAGCTCTAAAATACTAAATTATTTACTAAATATTATATTATTTAAAATAAGATAAATTACTATTAAAATATATATTAGAAGAAGAGGTCCCCTTAAAACTATAAAATATTTATAATACTTTAGGATATTTTAGACTAGTAATTATATTATAAACGCTTTAGAGATAATTTTTTTAGCTAGAATAAACCTTTAATATAGAAAATTATTATTATTTATATCTAACTTATTAGCAGATAGGAATAAAATTAATAAGAGTAATACTATAAAGCATTATAGTCTTAGAACTATAGGGATTAGTTACTATAAATTATTTAGGACTTATTATACTATAAGTAAAAAATAAAGATGCCTATATTTTAATTATAGTAAACTATATAACTTAATTTGCTTTAGTATAATTTTATTTAGAAGCTACTAGGGATATAGTTACTAAAACTTAGAAAAATAATTAGGGCTTAGTGTTTAAATAGCTAAAAGGTATTTATTATAATAATAGATTTTACTTTAAAAATATAAACTTTAAATTAATAGTAGAAAAATATAATATAATAATTATATTTAGACTAGTTTTATATTCGTTCTTAACTAAACTAGCTAAATAGAATATAAAATTAGTGAAAAATTAATTAATAAAGTAGGCAATAGAATAAAATAGTATATTACTAGAATTATAGAATTAGGTAATTCTAAATATTATAGTTCTATTAAATAATTAGTATATATTAAGTATATTAACTAGTCTAGCATAGGTAATATTAGGGTTTAAACTATTCTTAAAGCACTAAGGTATTCTAGAATTATTTAAAGTAGAAGCTAGGGAACTATTAAAATTAACTTTAATATATAAAATTAACTTATAAAGATAGAATACTAGGTTAAAAGTAAGGGAATTAGCTATAAATATAAAGTTAGAATATTATAGTAAACCTAGTTAACTGTAATTATTTAAATTAAAAAGTCTAATATAGGAAAAAATAAATAAAGAAAATAAATTAAAGGGAAAGTTTTATATAATATAGGGAAAACTTTTAAAAGTTAAATTATAGCTATTCTTAGTAATATATAAGGTAGAATTAATACTAGGGGGTTTAGCTAAGAAAATCTATATTAATGATTTAAAACTATTTATTAGTAGAATGGAATAATTATAATTACTAAGATTTAATATATAGAATATAGCGGATTAGAATACTAAAAATAAAATAAATTTAGAAGAAAAATAAGGAATAAAAATAGCTATAAATTTAGAATTAGGTGTTGGGGTTAACACTAATAATCGATCCCTAGGAGTCTATTAAGGGAGAAATGGACTTAGGTAATAAGAAGTAGGGCAAGCACTATATTTGTTATGTAGCAATTACCAAGCCCTACTTAGCTCAATCAACCAACCTACAACCCACTATCTTAATAGTTGCTTTTCACCCCTCAGTTCGCGCCGCCAGTTGGAAGCTGCCCTGGGCCCACTGCGACCGCCACTCACGCTTCTCAAACGACATCATCCACCGCCCACCTTCTTTCGCTGCATCACTTGTCAACAGGACTAGGCCGTGTGCCACAATATACTCCTTTAACATCGCAGGCAACTGCTCTCCGCCTCGTCATCACCGATATCGCACGCAGTGCTTTCTACTGATATCCATCGTCCATTCGTGTTACCACCGTCTTCATCGGATCTTTTGACGCAGCGTTGAGCCCATTGTCCTCACTGAAACCATCCACACGCTCTTACTGTCAGACAAGATGGTGGATAGTGAAGCAAGTTCTCCGACGTGGAAGTTCACACAGTATGTCAACGCGAATTTGGAAAAAATATGCTTACTGATCTTTTCTTGTAGGTGCTTCGGCGATAAGGGCGACGTCGAGGACATCACTGAGGGTAAGATGTACCTGGTCATCTTTTGTGGTTCCGCTGGTCGATGTCGTTCTGCTAACGTATTTATCATTATCTGCTAGCCGACATTATCTCTACCGTTGAGTTTGATCACACTGGAAACTACCTAGCTACTGGCGACAAAGGTGGACGAGTCGTCCTCTTTGAACGAAACGAAACTGTATGTCGGGAAGTCAATTCACTTGATGTCTCAGTTTGTTGATGGCACAAGCTTTCCCATTATCCCTTGTCCTCTACGAACATGTTAACACAGGGCTTCACAGAAGAAGTCATGCGAATACAAATTCCATACCGAATTTCAGTCCCACGAGCCGGAATTTGACTATCTGAAGTCCCTTGAGATTGAGGAGAAGATAAACAAGATAAAATGGTGCCGCAGACAAAATGCGTCACATTATCTCCTCTCCACAAACGATAAAACTATCAAGCTATGGAAAGTGTTTGAGAAGTCGTTGAAAGTCGTAGCGGAAAACAATCTGTCACATGATGTCACGCCAGGTAGTGTAGCTGGTGCTGGGGCCTCACGGTCTCTGGCCACAAGCCAACATTTTCGTAATGCGGCGGATCTGAAGCTACCGCGCCTTACGCACCACGATACTGTTGTTGCGGCAGTTCCCCGTCGTACATATGCGAATGCGCATGCTTACCACATAAATAGTATATCTGTGAACAGCGATGGAGAGACGTTCATCAGCAGCGACGATTTACGAATTAACCTTTGGAATTTAAACATTCAGGATCAGAGCTTCAATATTGTCGACATCAAACCAGCAAATATGGAAGAGCTTACAGAAGTCATCACCGCGGCGGAATTTCATCCTCAAAGCTGTAACTGGTTCATGTATGCAAGCTCCAAAGGCACTGTCAAATTGGCAGACATGCGACAGAGTGCCTTGTGCGACCAACATGCCAAGTGTAAGAAAGAGACTCTTCGACCTTCAGCTTCGCATGACGTTTGACTCCTCACATTATTTTATCATTTTTTGACAAAAAATGAGAATGAAAGAAAGAAAGAAATTGGTTCTAACTCAAAGCAGTATTCGAACAAGAAGAGGATCCTTCAAATAGGTCGTTCTTCTCCGAGATTATATCATCAATCTCCGATGTTCGATTTTCTTACGATGGCCGGTACATTCTCTCTCGGGATTATCTCACAGTCAAGATTTGGGACATTAGCATGGAGCGTCAACCACTCAAAACAATTCCAATCCACGAGCATCTCCGACCAAGACTTTGTGATACATATGAAAATGATAGCATCTTCGACAAGTTCGAGGTAGTATTCTCGGGCGATGCAAAGAACGTAATGACCGGAAGCTACAACAACAACTTCATGATCTACCCGTCCGATCCTGATAAAGAAGTTGAAGTAGTTTTACAAGCTGACAAATCGGCGTTCAAAGCTAAGAAGGTCGGCATTCCTACTCCAATCAATCCATCGACAAGTCCCATGACAAATGGGGGTAAGAAGAATGGTTCCAGAGCAGGTAGTCCAGCCGGTGGCGCTCAGCGAATGAAGAAGGAGACAGATGCAGATCAGATTGATTTCAACAAAAAAATCCTACACATGAGCTGGCACCCATTCGAGGACAGCATTGCAATTGCAGCAACAAATAATGTACGTTATTCTGTTGGAACTGTACCTCTTGGATAGTTACTGACGTATTACGATTAGCTGTTCGTGTTTTCCGCCCTATAAAGGCAACAATGGCTCAGTAATATTGTTTAGAGGTGATTCGAGCGGCTTGCGCCCAGGATGAAAAAAAGAAAGAGGCAAGCCGGCTTAGACCGTCGAGGTTCTTGATCCAGTAATTTGGACGGTACTATTATTCGTTCCTCAATTACGTCAGGAGAAGCTCTGTAGGATGCATGCCACAGATCTGACGCTAGAACGCTATCTTTTCAAAGCACAGGGCCCTGGATGGCTGCGAATCTGTTATTTATGTCGCAACCCTCATAAGACGGAAAGCCAGGAAAAGCGGGAATGTTGGCTCCTACGGCCACTCTTTCGCCAATGAAGATTCATGCCTTGGACAGACCCTTGTATTCTGTCCCGTAGACCATTCACAATATACAACTAAAAAGTAATACCTTGGGACAGCCACAAAGTCGCTCCCTGGCTGTGAAAGGCTTCCTTCGTGAGATCATGACATGTGCTTCCATTCCTTGTCATGGCGAAGACGGTCAATAAACCGCGGTCATTGTGGGTTTTAAACAATCATGGCAAAGAACCGCATATCCCTTTTCTCAACACCACGCAACTGCTGCATCCTATTGAGCTGTATTTGGTTACATCCGTAATGGAGCATGATCTAATCTCAATGTGATGACGGATGCTCAGGCATGGAATACATGAGATAGGTATCTCTAATACAATGTCTAAAGTATAACGCTTAATATAAGAATACTAACCTAGAAATTTACTAAAGAACGTCTTTAAGGCTCTAAAGACCATATTTATTGTTAAGAGCTTTAAAAAGCTTAGAGAGCAAGATATATAAATATTTCTAGATTATGTTATAAATTATCTATAATGGATTCAAGCTAGCGGCTTAAATCCTTAACGTAGCACGAGAGGAGCATATTAGGAGACCTATTACATTTATAGAGCAACCCCAATAAATATATAATATATATAAAGTAAATATATAGTAAAGAGAAATAGTTACATTTTTAAATAAATAATAATAACTTTATTAATACTAAATTATAACAGCTATTTACGCTAGTTTATAATAATAATTATTTATTATAATATTGTTTATAATATTTGTTTATTTGTTTATTTATTTATTTTATTTATTTTATTTATTTTATTTATTTTATTTATTTTATTTATTTTATTTATTTTATTTATTTTATTTATTTTATTTATTTTATT
>SRPU01000214.1:0-26596 GCA_018360185.1 Claviceps lovelessii
TAGCTAAGATTTTACTAGCTATTCTATATAGTGCACTTTAACCCTTAGCTATTTAATATAGATAGCTATATAGAGATAAGGCTAATTAATATAGGTTAGATAGAGATAAAGTAGTAAGGATACCTAAGCAATATTTATAGACTCTTATATACTCTTTTTATAGAATTTAGAAATAATTAGCTTAATTAGTTTATTTTTATTACTATAGAAAGAATTATTAGGTAAGGCCTTAAGAAATATATAGTTTTTCTACCTTATAAGTTCTATATTAAAGATATAAATATAATAATTAAGTCTTATAAAGCTAAAATTTCTAGTATATATAATAGGCTTTTAAATAATAATTTAGTTAATATTTAATATAGTAGCTAAAGGAATATATACTTATTATACTAGAATTAGTATAGTAAACACTTTACTATAGGGTTTATTTATTTTATAAACTATTAAATAGCTTTTATCTTTAATTAATATATAAGCTACCTATACTTTTATAATACTCTTCCTTATAATTATAAAGCTAGGTTTAAGAAGTTTATTAAGGGGTTTAAGTAAGTTTTATAAATACTAAATTACTTATATAAGTTTAGAGCTATTATAGTCCCTAAACTAGCCTAAAATAATACCTATAAGTGTAGCTATACCTACTTTACCTTCTTTATCTATACCTTAAGGGGTTTTACTAAAATCTACTATAGTAGGATTTTAAATAATTAAGCTAAAATAAAGATTTCTATAAAAGCTATTATTAAACCTTCTTTACTAAGATAGCCTATAGCTTATTTTAAGCTTCCTTTATAATAGTAGGTATTTATAGATAATATTCTTAATAACCTACCTATATATAGAGTTAGAATATAGAGAACTCTCTATTTATTTGCTAATATAGCTATAAATAAGTTAGAATATATAATACTATTTAATTTAAACTAAGGGCATTAATATATTAGGTTTAATATTAGCTACCTTAATTAAAGGCTAGAAGGGAAATTCCTTTTTTTTTAAATTCTTAGCTAAATAGCTAAGGGAGGCTAGTTACTCTCTCTTATATTAATAGCTTAGAACTATTATTTAAGTAATATTAAATAAGTTATAATATATAATTAGGAGTAGGCATAGTTCTAAAGCATATAACTATAGAATTCTTAGGCCTTACTAATAATTATAATATATTCTAAACCCTAAATTATTAATAGTATTATTTTAATATAAATAATTTAGTAAAGGAAGGAACTTAATAATACTATAACCTTATAAAGAATAAATTACCCTTCTCTTTTACTACTAATTCTATAAAAAGTATTTAATTAAAAGGTTCTTTCTTTTAAAAATTCTTTATTATTATTTACTATTATATTAAAAGCGCTTATACTACTTAGGCAGTCCCCTTAACCCCTTAATAAAGCTAGGAGATAGTATAAATATAGTATATTAACCTTAAGTACTTTTATAAATCTCTTATAACTATCTATACCTTTATTTAATAGTTTATATAAGAAGGAAAAGGCCTTAAAGTAATACTAGTAAAAAGAATTTATAGCTAAGGTATAAATATAGCTAAATAGTAATATTACTAAGTATATTATAAAAGAAGCTTAAGCTAAAGAGGCATTATAGTAAAAGTTAAATAAAGCTAACTATAGTAAATAGCTATAGGCTACTTACTTTATAGAATTAAAGAAAGAAGAGTAAGATTTAGCTTATAATATATTATTAAGGAATGCTAAAGAAATTAACCTTTAGAAAGTAGCCTATACTACTATAATAGGTTTACTGCCTAAGCTATATTATAAAAAGGTTCCTTAATATAATATTTTAGCTTTCTCCCTTAGTTTTAGGTTTTATTTATTAATTATTCCCTTAAAATTAGTAGCCTATAAAGCTTAGAAGGAAATTATAGTAAAAGTGTATATAGAAATAAGAGGTAATAGGGAAGAAGTAAAATCTTATGCTAAAAGGGCTTAGTAATATTATAATATAATAGAAAGTTAATTAGTTATACTAAAGAAGTAGTAAGAAAGAAAAAATAACCTAATAACCCTAATAACGCTTAGGTTATTAAAGAGAACTAGAAAAATAAGATTAAACTAAGAATATATTAAAATTATTTAATTAGAAAAGTTTTTATTTATTTAAGTTTTATTAATATTGTTTTTATTAGCTTATAGTTATTTCTCTATAACTATAAGCCTAGGGAGGTATTATATTAAAGCTAAAGAGATATAGGCTATAAATAGGTAGAAAGAGGTTATTATAACAACTAAGGGCATTAAACCTTAGCGCAATATAATTAGACTATTTAATTAAATAGTATAAAAAGGTTTTAAGCCCTTAAATAGTTAAAAAATATTATCCATTTCCTGTTTTTTAATTTTAGTATATAGGTATAAAAGCACCTATTACTATAATATTTTAATAACCTAGCTATAGTTACTGCTATATTAAAGATATTCTATATTTTATTATAAACCCCTTACTATTTTTAACTTTCTAATATTCTAAACTATTTAATTAGAAAGAATTCTAACTATCTATAACTTTTCTTATATAGGTTTCCCTCTTCTAAGTGCCCGCTTGCTACTATTACAATCCAGAATACGACGGGGAGCTTTATTGCGTTTGTGGGCATACCGCTCCTTTTGGGGTTGTGTTTCTTTTCCCCCCGTCACAATATAATATAGTAAAGGGGCTTTAGTAAAAGTATACTTAAGAGTTTAGTATATTTATTATTGCTTTTCCCCTAAATATATTAATTCTAGTTTCTTTTTATTTTAACTTCCTTTTAAGAGAGCTATTAATAATGCTATAATAGTGGAATATTTATAAATAAATTATTAGTAAAAATTATAGAATCCTAAGAAAACTTAAATATTATAATAAGTTTTAGGTTTAGGCTAATTAGTAATAGTTTTAATTTATTTTAAATTTATTTAAACCCCTTCCCCTATTAGAATAAATCCTAAGAATTTAACTAATTACTAATAAAACTTATATTTATTTAAATATATAAATGAATTAGTATTTTTAAGTTAATGTAAAATTTATTTTAAATATATAGTATATTTTTTTTAGGTTTTTAAGAAAACTAAAATATTATTTAAATAAATAATATATATTATATTATTAAGACTATAAAGGGCTTAATTAATATAGTATTAGAAAGTTATAGGTATATTTATTAACCTAAATAGTATTACTAAATATTTATAATAACTATAATAAATATAGAAAGTAGTTTTTTATTTATCTCTTTAAGTAATTTAAATATAATAATAAGCTTCTTTAATATTTAGTTTTAAAAACTATTTTACTATTAAAATATAATTTAGAATGTTAAAAATAAGTAGTAATAAATAATAATTCTTAATAGTAATATTATTTAATTTATAATAATTAATATTTAATTATAAGAAATTATCTTTCTTAGGTATAAATAGAATTAGTGCTTTTATAAAACTCTTTAAAGCTTAAATATAACTAAGTTTTAAGTTCTTATTTAAATAAGTTTATAATACTTAGAGTTTTACTAAATATAATAAATAAATTAGTTTATATAAAGGTTTAGTTCTTAGTTTAAAATTAATTATATTATCAGTATTTTAATAAATAAATAGATTTTTAGCTAATTTTATTTTAAAGACTTATTTATATTACTAAAGCTTCTTTAAAATAGTAAATATATATTTAATTTAAATATCTTTAAATTTAAATAGTAATAGTTCTTAATTTATAAATAATATATATATATATAGTAATAAAGCTACTTTTTTATAAATTCTTTAGTATTTTATAATTTTTAATTATTAGGTTTTAAATTAAATTATTATATTTATATAGTAAGTTATATAAAGATATTAAAATCTTTTAATATAGGTATTTTTAATAAAATTATATTCCTTTTTAAATTAATTTTAATATAATACTAAGTAATAGTTTACTTTATATTATATAAATTAACTAAGTATAATAATAAAGCCTATATATTTATACTAAAAATACTTTAATTATTAATAGTTTTAATTAAAATAAATACTTTCTTTTTTCTTTTTTTTTTCTTTTTATACTAATAAACAACTAATTATATTAGCCTTTTTTTAAGTATTTAAATTTATATAAATTACTTTTAATTTTCTATTTAATAAAGTAATATTAATTTTAAAGTATAAACACCCTTAAAGATTCTTTAGTTAAGTATTAAGTATTATACTTAACCTTTTAACTTTTCTTTTATTTTTATTTTTTAAATTTTTCTTTTTTTACTTTAGTATTTTAACTTAAGTAATAGGTATTTTCTTAAGGTATTATAGTTGAATATCTTCTAATTTACTATATTTATAGTAAGTTACCTTTAAAGTATTATTAAAGTAAGATTTTAATTTATTTTAAAAAGAATTATTTTATAATATTATAGCTTTCTTTAAATTTTATTTCTTTTTAAAGTAATTTATTTAAGGTTATTTAATATTAAAGTTTTTTAAAGAAATAGGCTTAGTAATTCTTTTTTTTTAATTTTTTAACTTAAGGGCTTTTTAATATTAAGTAGCTAATTTTATAGTTTTTTTTTAAATTTAAAGGATTTTTAAGGCTAGTATTTATATATAATAATAAAGTAATTCTTTTAATTTTATAAAGAATTATTAAGCTTTTTATTATTTATTTTTTTAAAAAAAATACTTTTTAAAAAAGTTTAAATAAATATAAAAATCCTTTAAATACTATTTTTTTTTTATTTTAGAAATTCTAGCTATTAAGTTAATTTAATTTTCTAATTTTTAAAATCTTTTATTAAAAATAAAATTTATTTTAAAAATTTATTTTAAATATTTTTTTAAATCTTTTTTTAATTTTAGTTTTCTTTAATAAATTAATTTTAATAAAAGTAGTAATTAAATTCTATATAATTATAAATAAGAATAACTTTTTAATAATTCTTTTAATAATACTTAGGTATACTATTAATTACTTAATATAAATTATTTATTTAATTCTTTCTTTTTTATAAGGTAGTATTTAGTTTTAATTTAGTAATATTACTAACTTTTACTTCTTTATTTCTATTAGTATATAAGTTATTAAAAAAATAATAAATATAATAAAAAGAATACTTAATTCTTAACTAATTTAGTAGAGTATTCTTTAGTTTTTACTCTTATATTTATAATTACTAAATCTTTATAAGCTATTAAATTTATTATTAAATAGCTTATTTCTTTAATATTATTTTAGTTTCTATATATTCTTTAGTTAGTCCTTAGTTTTAAAATAATGATTCCCTTTAACTATAAGTCTATATTTATAATATTTCTACTATATTAACTTCTTAGGTAATTACTTAAAGAAATCTTAGAATATTAAGCTAGTTACTTAAAAATTAGGGATAATTGAATAAAATAAATATAGTAGGAATTTATATATATTTAATAGTAAAACTAGTTATATATTTTAACTAAGACTTACTCTCCTACTTTCTTTACTAATTAGAATTCTTTTTTAAATCCCCTAGAAATTATTAGTTTTTTATAATATATTTCTAATATAAATATATTTAGAGTATTTTAATATAAATTATATGCCACTAATCCCTATAGGATTTATAACTAAATTTATATAGAGAGGAATTCCACATTTGGGCTAGAATAATTACATGCACCGTGGGCATAACACTAGTAGGTATATTACTATATTACTATAACCCCTTAGTATAAGAGAAAAAAGTAAGGTTATAAAAAAAAGTAAGCCTTAAAGATAAAATTATAGTATAATAACTATAAGCTAGTAAATTAAGGCACTTATAAGAAGAATGCCCCTAGTAAGCAGTATAGTAGTAATATAGTTTTTTAACCTTTTAAAGGTATACTATATAAAGTTATAATTAAGTATAGTTAGTAAAATAAGTAATAAAAGTAAGGGTATTTTTAAATTTAGCTCTATAAGGGAATAAGTTTAATAATAAAGGTAAACTTTAATTTATAAAGAAATAAGTATAATTATAAGGTTAATAAAGCTATTATAAAGGCCTTAGGTAAATAGTAAGGTAATAGTAAGCTCTTAGTATAACTATATATTACTAATAATAGATAATAAAGGTAGACTTTACTTTATAGGGAAATACGTATAATAATAAGAGTAGTAAAGCTATTATAAAAGCTACTAATAAGTAGTAAGTAAGCTATAACCTATTTATAAAACTATAATTAAAGGTAATTATAAAAAAAAGGGAAGTATTTTATTATAATTATTCTTTATTATAAGTATAGTTATAAAGTATATATAGCTAACTTTATAAAACCTAAGAGAGTATAAAAGTAATAAGGTATATAATACCCTCACTATAACTTAGTAATATACTTAGAGGGTATATAAAAGGAGGAGTATATATATTTATATAATAAAGTAGAGATTTATACCTTTAAGCACTACCCCTTACTTAGTAGCTATATTGTAGTATATCTTCTATATCTTAGTCTTCACTCCACTAAGCAGTATTCTATATCCAGCCTTAACATTATAGCTGCCTTTCTTCTTCAACCTAACCCTAACCTTAACCCTAACTCACCCTAATCCTAACTATAACTTTAAATACGTTTACGGGTAGGCTAATTCTGACGGAGCTGTTTTGTGATTCGGAGTTGGAGTCTTAGCCACTCCTTCGGTTCTTCGATCCACACTGAAAAAGGAGTCCCCCACATGAAGACTATTAATTCTGTGTCGTCGGGTAGAGGGGCGTCATCAGTATCGCCTAGCGCCCAAAGCAATTCTTTGCGAAGACTAAGGAGCCATGGGTGAACAGCTGCCACATAATCTGCTATAGTAAGAAAGCTTTCCTCGTCTGCAGCCTTGATAGTCAACTCTCGACCATCGACTGGAGCGATGCGGCCACAGCAGCTGCATGGTTGATCGAAATTCACATCATCATCATCATCCGACCATATGTGATTCTCGTGCCAACTTTGTGCCCATAATTCCAGGGCCCAGACATCCACCGTAATCGATGACACCGGGGGCTCGAATAAGGACAGCTGCGAGATCGGATGCAGCTTCGGACTCTGGTAAGGAGATTCTGTTTGCTCAATGGCAGGTTGGCGAGGTCCGTTTGGAAAGTTCATATCGTCTAGTACGAAAATTGCCTCTGAAATAGGTGCGCGAACTGTCCATCGAAGTCGAAGCGCCTCTGGATTCACTTTTGCCGGAACAGACTCGTTGCATAATGCCTCGTAGGTAGGAAAGGGCATCGTTTGACGTAGGAGGGTCGTTTTCTTGAAGTTATTAATATAGACCCTGGTTTTGCAAATTAAGGTTTCGGAGGTGTTTTCATAGAATCCAACAAAACTTTGACGTACCAGATTGTATTTAATGCACGCTAGGAATTAGGGCGATATCTTCTTAATTTCGGGCAGTTGTATGTACCTGCACATGATTGTAGAACGTGTAGCTATTTTGCGAGGTGAAACGTTGGGAAGGCAAAGTTGATATGGTGGGCAACCTGCGGCATAGGTCTTAGACACTAATCTTGTCGCGTGTTGATATTGACATTCAGGGCCTTATACCCTTATCTCTTGTTACATCCAGAAGGAGCTAATGATGTATTCATAATCTATCTAGGAATGCTCACACCACATAAAATGTATAGTATGGGCATATCTAGCAAGATGCCTAAGATATAAGGCTAAACTAAGGCATTATAGTCTATAGGTTCTAAAGAGATTAGGCTAAAAGGACCCTAGGAATCTTATAATATATAACACTACCTTTATAGCTAAATAATTAACCTATACTAAATATAAGTAATATTTATTTATAAAGAAGTATAATATAAAATATTAAATATATTAAAGAATTTAAAAAAAATTTATATAAAAAAAGATTAGGCTTTTAATAAAGGCTAATAAATTTTAAATTAAAGTTAATATATAAATAATAAAAATTATAAGGAAAATATATAAAAAAGAAGAAAAAAGAAATTATTAAAATATAATTAATAATAACTAGGTAAAGGGAGCTTAAACTTTATAATTATATTAAATATATATATAAAGTTATTATATTTATTATACTTAAGGTCTTTATTAAAGCTATTAGTAATTATTTAATTAATACTAACCTACTTAAGTTAAAAAAAGCTATTATAAATTCTTAATATAATTTATTTATATTATAAATTAATATATCTTATATAGTTATAATACTTTTTATTTAATATATTAGCCTTAGTATTTAAACTATTTATAAATAGTAGTAATAGTTAGATTTAACTAAACCTAAAGTCCTTAATTAGTTAAGAGACTTAAGTTATAAAAAGCACTCTAGGTATAAGATTAAGCAATTTAGCTTTTATAGTATTTAATATAACTATAAATTACTACTTTAAAGCCTAAAAAATAATATTACTATTAACTATTATAATATAATTAGTAATAAAGCGCTTTATATTAAGGTTATTACTATAAAAGGCATTACTATAGCTCTAAACTTATAAAGTATAATTAGTAATACTGTGATGGATTTAAGCTAGCGGCTTAGATCCTTAGCAGAGCAAGAGAGGGGCACGTAAGGAGACCTATTGCACCTATAGGGCAAGCCCTAAGGATATATACTATATATATAGCATATATATAGAGAAGGGAAATAGTAGTTTTTCTTTTCTTTTTATAAATAATAATAACTTTATTAATACTAAATTATAGTAGCTATTTAGGCTAGTTTAAAATACTTATTATTTATTAAAATATTAGTTATAATATTTATTTATATATATATAATATAATAAACCCTTAGTATTATAAATAGGTAGCCTAATTAAGTAATATATAAAACTTATATTACCTTTATAAAACTATTACTTTAATAGTAGCTTAGCTTAAAGAATTATACTATTAAATAGCCTTAATAAATTAGGTATTTTATATAAATACCTTAATATATTCTAATTAGGTATAACTTAAATATAAACTGCTTTTAATAAAAAACCTTTATAATAAAAATAAGGCTTTATTTAAGCTTAGTAAAGCCTTATAATATATAAGCTAAAGGCTAACTTAAACTTTATTAGTACTAACTATAATAAGTAGTTTCTTATTTACTAAAATTTATTATCTAAAGTTTAAGTATAGATTATTTTATTTTTTAAGCTTAGTAGTAATTATTAATATATACTTAATTACTTTTTTAATTACTTTAATATTATATTTATAAATCCTTATTAAAAGAAATATATAATTATAAAGCTAAATTAATTAAAGTAATACTTTAATAAATAGTTTATTAATTTCTTTATTTATTTTAAATAAAAACTTTACTTAGTTAGGGGTAGTATATAGGTAAATATAATAAAGCTTACTTAGCTTTAAATAAAACTTAATAAGTAAATAAAAAACTATTATATAAATTATAATATTCTTTATTTTAATTATCTTATTATAATTATATAATACTATAGTATTACCTTAAATATTAATTTATATTAAATTAAAGAGTATATTAAGGTATATTACTAGCCTTAGGCTAAATATAACTATAAGGGTAATATAGCTATAATAAATATTAACTTTATAGGCTTTATAGGCATTAAATAAAGCTATAAGTTCTTTAATAAGGCTAAGTTTAGTATAAAACCTATAGCTATTAAGAGTATAGTATATATAATATAGATTTTAAAAGATATTATTAAATACTATAAAGCTACTTAGTAATATTTATATTATAGTAATAATAGCTATTATATTAAAGGCTATACTTAGCTTTTAGCCCACTACCTTTTAAAATAACTTAGAATTAAGGTTTTAAATACCTTTAATAAAAAGGGCTTTAGTAATAATAATAGTTTTAACTTAAAAAAAATAGTTTTATTATATAAGTTTTAGTAGTAAAATATATATAAATAGTAATAGCTTATATTATATTTATATTAATAATAGCTTAAATATTTATAAGGAAATAAAATATTATATAAAAAAAGCATTATTTTTTCTTTTCCCTTCTTTATAATAGTTTTTAGTTTATTAATACTTAAGTAAATAATAGTTATAATAGCTATATTACTATAAGTTAAAGTATAGTTTAAAGGCTAAGCCTTTAATAAATTCCTCTAACTTAATTATATACCTTAACTACTACTATAATAGTAATAAAGTATAGCTATATTAATACTTTTTAATAGCTATAAATTACTTATTTTATTTAATTTAAAGCTAACCTAAAAGGTAAATATTCCCTATTATAGCCTATATAATCCTAAGTCTCTTATAAAATTATATTCTTAAAGCGCTATAAATAGCCTAAAATAATATTATATTATATACTACTAAGCATTTACTAGTTATTTATATATAAAGTAGTTTATAGATTTATACCTTTAATGCCTAAAGTATCATATTACTAATAGTTATTATACTAAGCTTAGTATATACTAGCCTAGCTTAGTATATATTAAAGTTAAATAAGGTAAGTAGTATTATAGCTATAAGTTTATAAGAAATTAATATAATCCTTATTTTTATAGTAGGCTTAGTATACTTAAAAGAAAATAAAGACCTTTTTTTATTACTTAGTAAACTTATTAACTTTAAAGACTTATTTTATTATAAAAATACTAATGCCTTACTTTCTTATTAAGGCTAGGCTAATTACTATATTTAATTATAATATAATTCTAATAATAGTATACTAAACCTACCTTAAGCACTCCTTTATAATATACTATAAAATTAGCTATTAAAAATATAAAAGTAAATTATAAACTTAATAAATAAAAGTTAAATTTAAGCTTCTTTCTCCTTAGTAGCTATATTAATACTTTTAATTAAAAAGGTAAGGAGTAGCTAGTATTTTTATATAAATTATAAAGCATTAAATAAAATTATAAACTAAAACTATTATTTACTACTATTTATTAAAAAGACTCTATACTTCTTAGCTAGTATTTAGTAGTTTATAAAGTTAAATATCTATACTACCTTTTATTATTTATATATAATAAAAAAAAATAAAGCTTTAATAGTATTTTAAATATAGTTTAGCCTCTTTAAATAGCTAATATATCTCTTTAGCTTAGCTAAATTACTTATAATATTTTAGTAATATATTAATAAAGCTTTAGAGAATACTTTAAAGGCCTATACTATAGCTTATTTAAATAATATCCTTATTTATACTAATAAAATATAAAAAAAGTATATAAAGTATACTAAGGATATTTTTTTATACCTTTAGTAAGCTAGCCTATATCTTAATATTAGTAAGTATATATTTAAAGTAACTAAGGTTAAGTACCTAAGGTTTATTATTTAAGCTAGCTATATTATATATTTAAACCTAGCTAAAGTAGTAGTAATTTAGAAATAAAAGGCATTAATATAAATATAAAGTATATATAGCTTTTTAAGCTTTATAAACTTTTATTAAAAGTTTATAGCTAACTTTTTAAACCTTACTAAACCCTTACTTAATTTTACTAAAAAGAGTATTTTATTTATTTAGTTCTTTATATATTAGGTAGCCTTTTAATATTTTAAAAATATATTTTTATTAGCCTTTATTTTTATATAATAAAACCTAGCCTTAAATATAATAATTAAAGCTAATATATTAAGGAAGGCGCTTAATAAATATCTTTCTTAATATAATATAGTAAGGGTACTATAGTTAATAGCTTATTACTTAGCTTATCTTATACCCCTTTAATAAAACTATATAATTTATAATAAAGAGCTACTTAGTATTATTTTATACTTTTAAGTATAATTAGCTAAACTTTATAATATTTTTAAACTATTTATAATCCTTATTAACTATAAGAATTTAGAATATTTTACTAGCCCTTAAGAAATATTAAAATACTAAGCTTATTAAATAAAAACTCTATTTTGTTTTAATTTTTACCTTTATTATTACTTAAGCTTTTAAGTAATATACCCTAATATACTATTTAAATATAAATAAAATAAATTAAGGGGATTAGCTTTAACCTAGCCTTTACTATACTTAGTATTAGTTATATATTTATTATACCTACTTTCTACCTAGCTATTTTTTATACTAAATACTTATTAAACCTAAAATATAGCTACTACTACTAACCTATAGGGGTAAGATTTCTATATTAATATTTATTTTTAAAGTCTTTAAAACTAAGGTATATAAGCTAATTTAATATATTAACTAAAGATTATAGTAATATTATTTAAAGCCTAAAGATTTCTTACTAAGGTAGCTACTTATAAGTTAATTAGTAACTATATAATTAAGACTTATAATACTTTATTATTCTAAAGCTATTTTTAAATATTATAGTATAAGCCCTTTACTATAATACTTATTTAATAAACCTATAACTTACCTTTATTAAGCTACCTAAAAAAAAATATAACCTTTTAAGCACTTTATTATAGCTTTTATTAAAAAGGTATATTAATAAATATTATATAGTATATATAAAACTACTATTATTATAAAGCTTATAAAAGCTAGCGACTATATTAAAGCCTTCTTTAACCTATTCTAGCGCTAAATAAATATTAGTTATAAATTTTAATAAACTTTATAACTAATTTTCTAAAATTTAATATAAATACCCCCTAGTTCCTTATAGTTATTATAAACTATCTCTTTAAGTATATATAATTAAAAGCTATAATAAGTATAAGCACTAAAGTATATATTTAATGCTTTCTTAATTACTAATAGTGTTTTTATAGGTTTCTTTTAAGTATTATTTTAAATTAAGGCTTAAACTAGGTAAGTAGATTTTAATTAATACTTTACTCCTTTTTTAGCACTATATAACTTCTTTTTATATTTTATTATCTCTAAATTAATAGTAGCATTAAATATATAAAGTAAAAAATATAAATAATACTTAAAGTAATAGTTTTCTTTATTTAAATAAATTAGCCTATATATTTTATAGTATATTAGCTTACTTTTAATAATTATACTTTTTTAATTATTAGCCTTAGTATATATATAGCCCTTTATAGTTTTAATATTAACCTTATTTAATATATACTAGCTTTTAGCTAAAGCTATATATTAGCTAATGGTTAGGTAGTTTAGTTCCTTAAATATATTAAATAAAATATAGTACTTACTTAAGCTATTATTAACTTTACTTAATAATAATAGTAAAAATTCTTTAATAAATTATATTATTTAGTAAAATATTACTAGCTAGGAAATAAAATATAGCTTAGCCTTTATAATATTTATACCCTTTACTTAATTAAAAAGCTAAATTAAATAATAGCTAAATATACTATATTTAATATTCTAATTCCCCTTATTATAAAACTAAATATTTTAAAAAGAATATATTTTATTTTCTATATAAATTTAATAAAATATATAATAAATAACCCCTTTTTTTTTAAATATTATAAAACTTTTATTTAAACTTTATATAGCTTTAAAATAATAAAGTAAAATAAACCCCTTAAGTATTAAGTTAAGTTTATTTTAGCTATAAAGAATACTAAAGAATATAATAAATATTATAATATACTAATTAAGTAAGTAAGCTATATATAATTAAAATAAAAACTACTTAAAAACCTAAAAAATACTAAAGCTTTAATACTATTTAAATTATATTAAGGTAATATATATTATAATAATAGCTTAATATAAGTATAATATATTCTTTAATTAGCTTTATATAATATACTATTTAATATATACTTTAATAATAATAAGCCTTATATAAGCTTTAATTTAGCCCTAATATCTCTATACTTTAATACTATTTATTTTTTAGTAAAGTAAATAAAGAACTTAAATAAGCTTTTTTTTTTCTTTTTTTCTTTTTTTTATATTACTTAATAAATATAGCTATAAAGAATAAGTTAAGGTTAAGTAATAGGGATAGCTCTTAGCTTATAGTAAATAAAAAAGAGTTTATTAGCCTTAGGCTAGTTATACCTTAGGTTAAGGTAAAACTAGCTAAATATAGTAATAGTAATATAGTAATAAAAATAAATAATAATTAAAGTAAATTTAAAAAACTAAAGTAAGCTAATAAGGCAGGCTTATTTTTAAAGAAATTATAAAAAGAGAGTAATATAACTTTAAAATTTTTTTAAAAGGGCTTAATATAAATTTAAAAAAGCTTTTAAAAAAAAATAAATATAACTTTATAAAGGTTAGTAAAAAGAGATAGTATAAGTATATATAAATACTTATTAATAAATAAAGAAAAAGTAAATATAATAGTTTAATATACCTAAATATTAATAAATAAATCTTAATATATAGGTATTAACTATTTAACTTAATACTATACTTTAAATAACTAGGTATTAGTATAGTTAATACTAATTTTTAAAGAATAAATTATAATAAAATTAATAATAATAATAAGTAAAGAATATTTAAATATTTTAATAATAATAAACTAAAAGCACTTTGAATAAATTAAGATAAGTAAGGGTAAGAAATAAATAGCTACTATAAATATAGTATACTTTTTAATAATATATAAAGTAATTACAAACTAAATATAAAAAGCTTTAAACAGCTTAGTTAAAGTAACCTTTTATCCCTTATTATTAATAGTGTTATAAATAAGAATATATAATACCTTTATAGTATTATTATAATAAATAGCTATTACTATCTTATAGGTAAGGTAAAAGAAAGTAAGGCTTTAGGTAAATATAGTAGTATTTTATATATATATTATTTTTTTTTATACATCTTATAAAAGTATACTAAGCTTAGAATATATAAAAATAGGCTATTATTAGCTATATATATAATATAAAATAAGTATTATATATTTAAATTAAAAAGGTTAATAAAGGTAAATAACTTATTTTTAAAGTTACTTTTTACTTTATAATAGCTTAAAATATAATAGCTATTTAAAGATAGAGGGGGGGGAAGAATATACTAATAATAGTAGCTATATTCTTACTATACTTAGCTAAGTATACCTAAGATAGTAAATAAAAGTAGGAGAGCTTACTAAAAGAATTTAATAAAAAGTAATAAAGAATTAATATTAAAAAAAATAAAAATAAAAATAAGTTTTTTTTTTATAATTTTATAAGGAGTTATAAAAGAAGAAATAAAGGTAAGCTAAAGGTAAAATAATAATAATAAGCTTCTAAATAGAAACCTAAGTATTAATAAAAGGTAAAATAAGGGAATAATATATAACTTATATTTATAGAAACCTAAGGGCTAAATAAAATATTTATAGTTAATAGCTAATATATAATTAGCTAGTTAATTTAGAATTTTAGGAGTTTTACTTTTAGGTTTATTTCTTATTAATAAGCACTATATTATAATTAGTTAGAATATAATAGTTCTACCTATTAAATTATATTACTAATATTTTTATATTATTATTATTACTTAAATAACTACTAGCTAGCTAATAGCTAAAAGGTAGTATAAGTAAAGAGGCTATATAATAAATTTAAGCTAGTAGCTTAAATCCTTAGCAGAGTAAGAGAGAGGCATATAAGGAGACTTATTATACTTATAGGGTAAGCCCTAAGGATATATACTATATATATAGCGTATATATAAAGAAGGGGGATAGTAATCTCCCTTTCCTCTTTATAAATAATAATAACTTTATTAACACTAAATGGCAGTAGCTATTTAGGCTAGTCTATAATAAATACTCTAATTATATATATTACTAAAAAGAACCTTTAATTTTTTTATTTCTTACAAATATCTTTAAAAGTATTTCTTTAAGTTTATATAAATTTACTTTAAAGCTAAATTTATTATACTAAGCTTATTTATTATATATATAATATTAGATTTTATGTATATTAAAAGCTAGTTAAAGTAACTAATTTTATATAACTAATACTTTAAAATTTTAATTATTAAAAGGTTTTTTTAATTTAAAGAAATCTTAAGCTTAAAAAGCTAAAGTATATAAGCTAAGGTCAGGCTAGAAGTACTATACTATTAAAAAATAAAATTAATAAACTTTACTTAATAAAGTAAAATAGTTTAGTAGTTATAATCCTATTTAAATTATATACTAAGGAATATTCTAACTATACCTAGTTATTTAAGCTTTTACTATAATTTTAGTATATTAAGCACTAAGTTTATAATAGTATTTAAGGAAGCTACTATAATAATATTATTTATATAAAAAAGTAAGAAAATAAAGTTATTATAAGTAAAAATATATACCTTATTAAAAAGGCACTTAAAATTATATTTAAAGAGCTTAGTAAATATAGTATTAAGCTACTAAAAAGGGGATATTAAAAAACTATAAAGTATATAATTAAGATAGTATATATATTCTAACCTATTTATAGAGCTATAAGGTTGCCTTATAAAAACCTTAAATTTAGCTTTTATATTTAAAAAGGCATTAATAGTATTATATTACTGCTACTTAAGATTAAAAATAGTAATAATTATATACAAAATATATAAAGAAAATAGATATACTATTACTATATAAAGATTCTAAGTATTAAAGACCTTAAAGTATTAGTTACTATAAATGATTTAGTAAGCCTTTAAAAAAGGTAGCTTATTAATAAAGTATTTAATAGTATAAATCTATTTACTATTAAAGATAATAGCATTCCTTAGTATATATATAAGACTTTGGCTGTTTTTTTATTATATTTTTTTTAATTCTTTAATCTTAGCTAGCTACTAAAAGGTCTAATAGTTAAATAGTTTATATGCCTTAAACTAATTTAATAAAATATATATCTTTATATTCACCCCATGGCGCAGTGGTTAAGCGTTATAGAAAACCTTATTACTTTTCTTATATAAGCAAGAATTATAGGGGGGTTGTAGGTTTAATTCCTATATTGAGTATAGTTTTTTCTTAGTATAGTAGGGGCTATATAATACAGAAAAACTTAACTCTAATTAACTAGAAAAGTAGGGGGCTTTTCTAGCTAATTAGTAGCTTAGTAAGATAGGAAAAGTAGGTCTAATCCCTTTACTTATTATAGCTTACTAAGCAATGTAAATTAGCCACTTCTGCGTTATAAATAGGCAGAATACCCCTAGCTCTTAGGTTATAGAGCTAGTTTATAGCTATAATTACTAGAAAAAAATATAGAATAAGGAAATAAAAGTGGAGATGTAGGGAGGGTTATAATAGGATAGTAGGAGAGGGTAATTTAAAGAAAACCAGATTTTATAGAAGGAAAGCGGGCTTTAAAGAAGTTATTAAAAAAAATGTATTTAGTAAGGTTTTTTATTCTATTAGGCAACTAACTAATTAGCTAGCTTACTAGCTAATTAGTAACCTAATAAGGTTTTCCTTAACTAAATAAAAAATTTAGAAGCAGAGGTTCTTGTTAAGCTAGTCGCTTAGGAATCAGGGGCGATTAGGTAGGACGAATATGGTAGGAATCCGCACACATTTTTTAGTAGGACTAGTTGTGTATTTAAGCTAAGACTTATCCTTCTTTTCCTTAGAGGTAATTCTCTATTAAATCCCTAGAGAATATCCCCTTATTCTATAGTATCTTTATTTTATAACATACTACTAATGCATAAATATCTAGTTTATTCCAATAACTAATTATCTCTAATTAGGTATAGAATCGTTAGCGTAAGGTGAACCGACAAATGTAACAATTAGGTCTAATTCCCTCTATTACTAGATTAGGCATAATAATTATTCCCCCCTTATAATAATATTAACCTAATATTATTTTTTAATTAGCTCCCTATTTTTATTTATTTTTATTTCCGTTTTAGGACTAGTAATATATACTAATTTAGTGTATAATTATAGATTTAATAGGCATTATTTAGTAAGATAAAAGATTTCTATTTTTTAGTGTTTTTCTTTTCCTTTATACCTCTTATTTCCTTATTAATTATCTTTTAATTCCTAATATATTTTATAGGATCTCTTCCATTTATACCTAATTTGTTTAATAATATTAGAATTATTCAAGAGACCTCTTGCAGTACTAGCGTTTAGTATTAAACCCTTAAAGGATAGGACCTAGAAGGTTTTAAACCTAAAGTTATTAGGTAATTTAATAGGGTGTTGTAGAATTATAATAGAAATTAAGAAGATTAATTAATTAGATAGGACTAAATTATTAAAAATTTAATTTCCTTAAGGACCTATTAAATTAGGTATGTTTTAACTTTATTCTAATTTAGAGTATATTCTTATATAAGTTATTTTAGTTAGTTTATTATTTAATTATATTTAATCCCACATTTAATACTAGTTTTATTAGCTGCCCTATATTAGAATGCTAAGCTAAATTGTAATATAATTCTGCATTTAATGCTAGCATTAATTCTAGTTTAAATTAGAGACTTTTTTCTTTATTTATATGTTTTACCCTAAGGAATAGGACATTTACTATTAAATTAAATAATAAATTAAGTTCCCTGCTCTCTTACACTTACTATTATACTCTAAAGCATAAAAAGGAGAAATAGGAGAAATTAGCTAAAAAAGCTATTAAAAAGATTTGCTTTAGCAATTTTATATCTAAATCCTTAGGGATTTAGGTTATTTTTATAACCCTAAAAAAAGAAAAGGAGTTGCATTTAACTATAATTCCTATGCCTACTTATATAGAATTAAGCAAATTTATATAAAATTAGGCTAGAACTATACTAAAAGACATTACTATTACTATCTAAGCTAAAGAATGTATTTAGTATCTAAAAATAACACTAACTAGTTTAGAAATTGCAGTAAAGAAGGGGCAATTTGCCTCCCTTTTTTCTACTTATAAAGACATTCCTAACAGTATAAAATATTATTATTATACTTTAGGTGCGACTTTTTACTATAATATAAGTATTAGTATTAGATTTTATTAATAATTTCCTAATAATTTGCTTAGATGCCTTAATTGCTATTAGTATATTATAATAATTTTGTTAACGCGCGCAAATTTATAGATACTTTAATGTATTCTGCTAGTAATGAATTTGTGTTGTTAGGGCGAAAGATATAGGAGCACTTCTGTAATTTTTTTTCCTCGTTTATGTAGTTTATTCTAGACTATTGCTATAACAATGGTTTCCGCTTTAACCAGAAATAGTTAGAGGTAAGGAATTTAAAAAATGTTTTTTTTTTTTTTTAATAGTCCTAATTTAAGGTAGAATTATAGGCAAATATTAATAAATACAATAATAAAGTGACCGCTGCTTAATTAATCCGTGAAAATTTGTTTGTAATACTTAAAAAAATAGTAAGTTTTCCTTCCCCTTTTAATTCTTAACTAATTTAGGTGGAATAGTTAAGCGAAGATTAAGCCGAATTTTAGCATAATTAGTTACTACGTTTAGCTAGCACTAATTGTTATTTATAAATATATAGGACAATAGTCTTAATTTTTATTAAATTAATAGCCCCTTTTAATAAGGACATAGAAAATGTTAATCTTAACGTAACTTTTAAAAGAATCTTTGCTAAAACTTTAGTAGATTAAGAAACTAAGAATTTTTTATAATTAGGGTAAAATAGATAGGCAAAATTTTTTTTTTTGTATAAAAAAATAGGAATAAATTTAGTAGGAATAATAACAAATGAATGTTAGTCGGTATAAATAGTTATTAATTTGTGTGAGATTTGTCTGAAGTTATTTTAAGGGATGTTTTTTACAGTCTGCTGCGTTTTTAAGGACCCTTGTAAATCCTACTCTTCTTAAATTTGGTTAACGTTGTATAATATTCATTTAGCAAACCACTAGCATTCTATAATGCTATAGCTTTTAACCACTAATTATATTTAAAGGGCTATCCCTTTTATTTAACTAGGTAATACAATTCCCTTTAAAGGAAATAATGTAATTTAATTTAGTTAACCTCCTATTCTTTAGAATTATTGTTTAGGTTAGGAATAGGTAAATTCTATTCCTCTTCTTTGTTTTTAGAGGTTTATTTCTTAAGTGAACTAATGTGGAATATATTATGTATCTAAGACAATTAATTTAGTAATGCCAATCTATACGCCTATTTTCTAATTCTATTTAGAACTTAAAATAGGCTAATAAATTTTAGAAGTAATTTCTGTTTTTCTTCTTTAAATTGTAAGTTCTTTATACTTAAGAGTATAAATTCTTCTTTTTTAAAGATTATTTTCTAATGTTTTTAATTATAGTATTTTGCCTATAATTTATTTATTTATGCCTATTGTACTTCTAATTTACTTCTTAGTGCATATAATTTTTACACTTAGCTTTTAGCTTTAAGTACTCCCCCCTTTAGAGAATTATTCTTAATTATTTAAAATTCTAGGTTATAGCCTATAAGTGCTATATTTAGGCTTATGTTTATAGTTGCGTTTTTGGCATTATTGCAAGCAAATTGTATAGTTTTTAGTAATAATAGCTAAATATATTCTAATTTAGTAATAAATGCATATAAGTAGAATTCTAGCGTTTAGTTTGCTCTTTCTGTTTGCCTATCTGTTTAAGGATGAAATACTATTAACAATTAGCATTTAATTTTAGAGATAAAATATAAATCTAACTAGAATTAACTAGTGAATACACTGCCCCAGTTAGAAACGATTCCTCTTAGCACGCCGAATGTAAGCTTAACCTTATTATAGAATAATTCTGCTAGTTTGACTGCAGTAATTGAATATAATATAGGAAAGAACATTATATATTTAGTATATTTATCTATAATTATAAGGATAGAATTAACTATAGTTTTCTTCTAAATTATTTTAGGCAATCCTATAATAAAATCCATTAAGATTTCTGTCTAGGGCCTATTTAGAATGGGTAAATTTTTTAGTTTCCTATATAGTTTATACCTTTTAGCTATATTTTTTTAGCAAATAGTATAAGATTTAATATAATCTCTAACTTTAGTATATAGATTTGTCTAATAGAACTTTTATTTAAGAAGTTCTAATGTTCTTTTTATGCTAAAATAGCCTACTAATGGATTATTATAGTAAACTTAGAATAAAACTAATTTAAGTGCTTCTAAGTTTAGGACAAACACTTAATTATAATGTCTTAGAATTCTATTTTAGTCTATAGACTATTGTAAATTCTAGTGGCTATAGACTTGCTTTAGCTAGTCTTAGGTCTACGCATTAGATTTCTAAGCTCTAAGTACTAGATTTAATAGTAATTTGGAACTATTTAGATTATAAAGATCTTCTTTTTCTTTTATTTATTTAATTAGTATTTAGTTAGAATAAGGTAGCAACCCTATATCCTTTATTAGTCCCTTTATAGTAAGGGTACTAATCTTTACCTACTTCCTTACTCTAGCAATTTAGGGTATAAGTACTATATTAAGTTATACAACCTTTACACATAATTCTAATATTAATTCTTTAGTATTCTCTGCTTTAGAAGAAATATAATTAGGCCGCTATAAAGGGGTGTCTATAGGATTTATAACCCCCTTTTAATATTAAATAATAAAATTATAAGGAGTAAGGAATATATACTATTAGGACTATCTCCTATTTAATTTTAGGGTTTTTATAAAAGATTAGAGATTAAAATAATTAGTTAATACTTTAATTTCTATAGGTGCTCCCTTAATATAATATCTTTAATAATGGAATAATTTAATAATTACTAGCATTTCTTAATTTAGTATACTATAGTGTGTTTTAGTAGGTTATAACTTTTAAGACTAAAAGGCCACTAAGTAATAAATGCCTAATGAATCTAGTTAAGATAAAATACTAGTAATAGCAAATTTTAATATATCTATTTTAATTTAAATAGGCAAGTTAGGATTAATATAATATAGTAGAGGGGCTTTAGTAAAAGTATTTTTAAAAATCTAGTATACTTATTATTCCTCTTCCCCTAAGTGTACTAATCCTAGTTTCCTCCTATTTTAACTCCCTTTTAGAAGAGCTATTAATAGTGCTGCAATAGCAGAATATTTATAAATAAATCATTAATAAAAATTACAGAATCCTAAGAAAACTTAGATATTATAATATGTCTTAGGTTTAGGCTAATTAGTAATAGTTTTAATTTATTTTAGATTTATTTAGACCCCTTCCCCTATTAGGATAAATTCTAAAAATTTAACTAATTACTAATAAAACTTGCATTTGTTAAGATATATAAATAGATTAGCCTCCCTAAGTTAATCTAGAATTTATTTTAAATATATAGTGTATTCTTCTTAGGTTTTTAAGAAGACTAAAATATTATTTAGATAGATAATGCATATTATATTATTAAGACTATAAAGGGCTTAGTTAATATAGTGTTAAAAAGTTATAGGTATGTTTATTAATCTAAATAGTATTACTAAATATTTATAATAACTATAATAAATATAGAAAGCAGTTTTCTATTTATCTCCTTGCGCAATTTAAATATAATAATAAGCTTCTTTAATATTTAATTTTAAAAACTATTTCGCTCCTAAAATATAGTTTAGGATCTTAGAAATAAGTAGTAATAGGTAGCGATTCTTAATAGTAATATTATTTAGTTCCTAATAATTAATATATAATTACAAAGAACTATCTTTCTTAGGCATAAATAGAATAGGTGTGCCTATAGGACTTTTTAAGGCTTAGATACAACTAAGTTCTAGGTTTTTATTTAAATAGGTTTATAATACTTAGAGTTCTGCTAGGGATAATAGGTAAATTAGGCTATATAGAGGCTTAGTCCCTAGTTTAAGATTAATAGTGTAATTAGTATCCTAGTAAATAGGCAGATTCTTAGCTAATTCTATTTTAAAGACCTATTCGTATCCCTAGAGTTCCTTTAGAATAGTAAATGCATATTTAGTTTAAATATCTTTAGATTTAAATAGTAATAGTTCTTAATTTATAAACAATGCATATATATATAGTAGTTAAGTTACTTCCCTATAGAATTTTTTAGCATTTAGTAATATGAAATTATTAGGTTTTAAATTAAACCACTATATTTACATAGTAGGTTATATAAAGATATTAAGGTTTTCTAATGTAGGCATTCCTAATAAAATTATATCCTCTTCTAAGTTAATTCTAATACAATACTAAGTAATAGTCTGTTTTATACTATATAAATTAACTAAGCATAATAGCAAAGTCTATATATTTAAACTAGAAATATTTTAACTATTAATGGTTTTAATTAAAATAGATGCTCTCCTTTTCCTTTTTAATCCCTATTTTTACGCTAATAGAAGACTAATTACATTAGCCTCTGTATAGGTATTTAAATTTATGCGAATTGCTTCTGGTTTCCTACTTAATAAAGTAGTATTAACCTTAAAACGTAGTAACACCCTTAGAGATTTATTAGTTAAGTATTAGGTATTATGCTTAATCCCTTAACTTTTCCTTTATTTATTTTCTTTTTAGATTTTTCCTTTTTTACTTTAGTATTTCTAACTTAGGTAATAAATGTTTTCTTAGGATATTATAGCTTAATATATCCTAATTCACTATATTTATAGTAAGTAACCTTTATAGTATTATTAGAGTAAGATTTTAACCTGTTTTTTAAGGAATTATTCTAGGATATAGCGGCTTTCTTTAGGTTTTATTTCTTTCTAAGGTAATCTATTTAGGGTTATTTAGTATTAGTACTCCCTAAAGAAGTAGATTTAGTAATTCTCTTCCTTTAATTCCCTAACTTAAAGGCTTTCTAATATTAGGTAGCTAATTCTATGATTTCTTCTTAAATCTTAGGGATTTCTAGGGCTAGCATTCTTATATAGTAATAAAGTAGTTCTCTTAATTTTGCAAAGAATTATAAGGCCCTTTATTATTTATTTTCCTAAGGGAAATGCTTTTTAAGGGAATTTAGGTAAATATAGAAATCCCTTAGAGACTATCCCTCTCTTTATTTTGCAAATTCTAGTTATTAAGCTAATCTAACTTTATAATTTCTAGAATCTTTAATTAGGGATAAGGTTTATTTTAGGAATTTATCCTAATTATTTTTCTAGGTCTCTTTTTAGTCTAAATCTTCTTTAACAAATTAATTCTAATAAGAGTAATAATTAAGTTTTATATAGTTATAAGTAAGGATAATTTTCTAGTAGTCCTTTTAATAACGCTTAGGCGCACTATTAATTGCCTAATATAAATCGTTTATCTAATCCTCTTTTTTCTATAAGGTAGTATTTAGTTCTAATTTAGTAATATTGCTAACTTTTACTTCTTTATTGCTACTAGTGTGTAAATTATTAGATAAATAATAAATATAATAGGAATAGTGCTCCATTCCTAACTAATTTAGTAGGGTATTCTTTAGTTCCTATTCTTATATTTATAATTACTAGATTTCTTTAAGCTATTAGATTTGCTACTAAATAGCCTATTCCTTTAATATAGTTTTAGTTTCTATATATTCTTTAGTTAGTCCTTAGTCCTAAGATAAGGATTCTCCCTAACTACAAGTCTATATATATAACATTCTAACTATATTAACTTCCTAGGTAATTGCTTAAAGAAGTCTTAGAATATTAAGCTAGTTGCTTAGGAATTAGGGGTAATTAGGTAGGATAAATATAATAGGAATTAGTATACATTTAAATAGTAGGGCTAGCTATATATTTAAGCTAAGACTTATCCTTCTTTTTCTTAGAGGTAATTCCCTATTAAATCTCTAGAGAATATCCCCTTATTCTATAGTATCTTTATTCTATAACACGCTACTAATGCATAAATATCCAGTTTATTCCAATATCTAATTATCTCCAATTAGGTATGGAATCGTCGGCGCGAGGTGGACCGACGAATGTGACAATTGGGTCTGATTCCCTCCATTACTGGGTTGGGCATAACAATAGACCTATTAGAGGGAATATTATTAAAGGAATGCACCTTTTAACTAATGCATTTATATATAGTGTTTACTATTAGATTAAATAATTATATATAGCAAGATAGCTAGATTTCCTTAGTAGCATTATTTAGTTAATTAGTCTAACTAGTAAGGGCTTATTTAAAGATAAGCGCTATAATCTTATCCCCTTTCTTTTTAATAATTAGTATTAAAATCTTATTTTTTTCTAGTTTAAAGTTTATTTCTTCTTATACTATTTAATTAAATAGCTTTAACTCTTTACCTAACTTTTCCTTACTTATTATAAATAAGTTAACTATAATCTCTAAGGGCAGCGCCTTATTAACTATATTCTATATAACTAATCCAGTAGTATAAGATATAACTATAATATTTTTAAAGTGATATTTTATTCTTAGCTCCCTATAGCCTTAGCTATAATTAAATAATACCTATACTTATTAAATAAATAGTATTCCTAGAATTAAGGGAACTAAAACTATATTAAGCGCTATATAAAAGCGTACTAGCGTTTAAACATTACTAAGGAAAAGCTTTATATAAACTTCTCCCTTAAGTTTAATAGTATTATTTAAGTAGGAAGTGCTATTAGTATTAATATTTATTAAATATATCTTTAAACTAGCTTTATATATAAATTCTTTTATAATTAAGTTCCCTTATAACCTATAATTAATTAGAGCTAGTATAAGTAGTTCTTTTAGCTCTTTAAGGTAGACCTATAGGTAGAGAAGGTCTTATAAATAGCCTACTATTATATATAAATAAACTACTCTATAGGTTTTTTCCTTATTATTTAGTGCCTAACTAATCTAAGCTAAGTTAGTTTTAATATAATTAAATAAATTATAGCCTAAGTAAAGCAGGTTAATATAAAAAGTTTTTACTCCTAGCCTTTCTTATAGTTACTTCTATAAAGCACTACTAACCTTAATTATAGTATCCCTAACTAGTTATATACTAAGCTTCTTAGCATTTTTTTTCTTATTTTTTTTAATAAGCTTAGTTATAGTCTAAATAACCTAGCTTATTATTCTTTAATTAGATAATCCCTATACTTTCTAGTGCTAATAGTCTTAAGGTTAGATTACTTTAGCTAACTTTAATATTCTATTATAATAAAAAACTTTCTTAATCCCTTTAGTATAAGTAGAGTATTTACTAGTAGCTAACTTAGCTAATAGTAAAAAGAGCTTAAAGAGGTTTTATAGGCTTATACCTACCTTTTTACTAAAAACCTCTTTATATAGTTAGGTAATAAGGCAGTCTTATAGGGACTCTTTTCTATACCTAATAATACTAAAACTTTTCTTTTAAGTTTAACTTACTAAGGTAGTTTATAAATAACTCTTAACTAAAGGTTTATTTATAATTTCTTTTACTTAAGCCCTCTTTAATATATTAATATTAATAGCTATCTCTATATTATAAGGTTCCCTAACCTTTTTTAAGGTTATAACCCTAGTTATAAGCTATAGTTCTCTTATTAAAACCTTAGTAGGTATAGGTCTCTATTATTTAGGTCTATAGAGTAAGAGATTTAATTATTTAGTAATATTATCTATAACCTTTTTCTTATTATATAATATTATTTAATAGTTAGTAGGGATATCCTTATAGCTTAAAACCTAGTCTATAAAATAATTAATAGTATAGTCCCTAAAGTGCTTAACCTAAAAAATAGCTAAGCAATAAATATAACTCCTTATATTAAGAAATAAATTATAAAGAACTAGTAGAACTTAGTACTTTAGTAAATTATTCCTAATAGTAAGAATTTAAGCTTAGGAGTTATATTATAAAAACCTAATCTTTTAATTATATTTTAAGAAGTTATATTAGTTAGGGTAGTAGCCTTCCTT
>SRPU01000215.1:0-26555 GCA_018360185.1 Claviceps lovelessii
AAAAAAAAAAAAAAAAAAAAAAAAAAAAAAAAAAAAAAAAAAAAAAAAAAAAAAAAAAAAGGATACAATACAATACTGCAGAACAGTACTCCAGAATAATGCGATAGCTAACCATCACGACATTCAGTACATTGACGAAACCTTCCTCCTCTCGTCGGATAACCTCTCCATCAACGGCCTCCCCTTCACGTCGGCCCAGTACAAATCCTTCACGACCCGCTCCCCACAGGCCTACGAGCCGTTCGACACGCGCAAGCGCCAGCGCGTGGCCGACCTGATCACCCAGGAGGAGAAGCTGCTGGAGGAGGTGGCCTCGCTGAAGCGCAGCGTGCCCGCCCAGGCGGCCGCCGAGCAGGCCGCGCGGGTGGAGGCCGCGATCCGGCGGGACGAAGAGCTGGTGCAGGCGCGGCGGGAGCGCGTGGTGCGGCGGGCGGAGGAGCAGAGCGAGGGGGTGTTGGCGCTGGGGAAGGTGTCGAGGCAGGAGGGCGTGGAGGAGGGGTTCCGCGGCGCGGTCGAGGCGCTGGGGAGGTTGAAGAGGGATATGCCGGCCGTGGTGGCGAGGATGGAGAGGGCGAGGGTGGCGGGGGAGTATCTTGGGGAGACGAGCTGATGGTGTTTTGGATGTTTTTTTTTGGCCATGTTGTACATTTCTTTTCTCTTGTACTCTTTTCGCAAGCAAGCAAGCAAGCACATTGTATGTAGATACCATTTTTTTCCATTTCACTCTTCATTTTGATGCCCGTCCCAGATTCAACATGTCCATACGTCACGTCACCTTAGGTTCTCCTCGGTCCTCAAGGGAAATGGGCGTCATTGTGTTTCCTCCTCCTTTTTTCCCGCCTCCTTTTTTGTTTCCACCAGCACTTGCCTTTCAATTGCTACGCCTAATTACACAGACGCATCTGTCGGCCGAGGCCAGAGGCTTTCAGTGATACAAGACACTGAATATCAAAGGGGAAATTGATGATCGTTCTTCTACGTGGTGCTTTGTTTTCCCCACACTTATTGGACGAGCAAGACAAAGTACTCTCATTTAAAGGACTCTCAATTCTCTCTTCGAATGCAAAAGGGCTCACAACATCCCTTCATTACTCTACTCCTCAACACGCCGCGCTAGTCTACAATGAGCCCTACAGAACTCTTTTTCTTTAATACATAATTCGCCTCTTGTATTCTCTGCCATATTAAAGACCCCGTTTCTTTTTTTTTTTGGCGATATTTGGCATCAAAGGCTGCCAATGTAGGTACCAAATGGAAATATGCAGTCTGTGACAACAAAAAAAAAAAAAAAAAGACCAGCAACTGTTTATGCAGCGGCAGTCTCCTTAGCCTCCGACTTGGCCTCTTCAGCAACAGCGACAGGAGCAGCGGCAGCAGCACCATCGGCCGTTTCGATTTTGGAAGCACTGTTCTCAATCGTCTTGTCCTCGGCCTTCTTCTTCTCCCACCAGGCGGGTCGAGCCCATTGAGGGTCGTGCCATGGGCCAGCGTCGCTGTTCTCACAGCCGCCCTCGCACTTGCAGCTACCACCAAACTCGACAGGCAAGCTCTCGGCGTCGACATGCTTCAAAAGCTCACTCTTGTAGCCACTGCCCAGAATGTGAATCTTCTTGACAGTGACGGGGTCGAGCCAGCCCTTGACGACACTCCACACAGTCGAGAAGCCCCAGGGCGCGTTGATCAAGAACAACTTGCCCAGTCGCTCGGGGTAGTAGTTCTGAGAGATGACCGACGCCTGACGCACGTAGGAATAGACCGAGGGGACTTTGGTCAGTGTGACTCCCTTGAGGTCCATGACGGTGCAGCATGTCTCCAGAAGGACTCCTGCCTTGCGGGAACAGGCGGGCAGGCGGGGATCGGCAACTCGCTCGTATTCGACGGCAAGGTTAGTCAACATGCGCTCGGCGGTGGTGATCTTGTACATGGCGGTCAAATCGATGCCACCCAGGGTTTCAATGTAAATGGGGCGGCCGTCCTATAGGTGAGAATACTTGGTCAGCTGATGTATGTGCTAAAACGTGAAATAAATTACCAGTAGGACCACAGTCAAAAAAAAGAAGAAGAAGAAAGGAAGAAAGGAAGAAAAAAGAAAAAAGAAAAAAAGAAAAAAAAGACCCAATTCTAGTGATTTACCTTGTCAGTCTTGTGGTAGAACTGCTTGTAGTACTTGGCAATCTCGGACTTCTCAGGATAGTCCCAGTCGGGGACAGTCTCGTCGAGCTTGATTTCGGCACGCCATTTCTCCGTCTCGACGAACCTGTTTCAGACTAAGTGTAAGCCATGTGCTTTTGTCCGCGTTCCGTCCATCAGTGTTGGATGATTACGTACATGGCCTTGGAAAGGGTAATATCCCATTTGCGAGCTCGCAAGAATCGTAGCTACCCGGTCGTCAGTCAGTATACATGGTGTCCACGCCGGCTTTGCGTCCTCAATTTGGACCGATTACGCTGCTTCTGCCAATGAGGTGCAGCCGAGGCAAAACAAGAGGCTGTGAGAGACAAGGCAGATATCAGGGGGACAGCCATACCAGAGTCAATGTGTCCAGACGCTCTTTATAACCCTCGGCCTCGAGCAACGAGCGCAGTTGGTTGACCTGAGCGACCTTGTCGGCGCTAAGATGGCCAGCATAGCCATCCTGTGCCTCGGCCGCTTTTGAGGGAAAGTCGTAGTTGTCGTACTTGGGATCGGTCTCCATGGTGGGCGGGTATTGAATTAGGGGGACTGTTGTGGCAAACGACGCTATGCTGATGCAAAGAGAGAGAGGAAGGGGGGGAGAACAGAAGAAAGAGCTCGAACAAAAATAAAGGATGCCTTGAGAATGCTTCAGACAGGAAGAATCGACCTCGACTCTTCGCAAAGAAAAAGAAAAGGAGAGTGGCAGGATAGGAGACGTTGAGAGGAGAGGAGAAAAAAGATGAACAGGAGAAAGTGGTCAAGGTCAATGGCATCAAATGGATCAGGGACCGTCGTATGGGTCTGGTACCTAAGGAAAGGATAAATTAGTGCTGGCGAGGTTGCTGGGTCGCTAAAAGGCTCCCTGTCACGCTGCATGTCCCCGCCAGGCAGCTAAGTACCTAGTACCTAAAGTACCTAGTAGCTAGGCTGATAGCCGGGTACCTAGGTGGTAGGTAGGTACTTGACTTATTAGGCTGGCACCCAGACGCCCCTCCTCAGCCAAGACTGAAACGCAAGGCCTCGGTGCTCCCACGGCGTACCATGACGACGACTAAAGTCTCCAGTCTGGAATGGACCAGAGAGCACACGGTCCGGCCTTTGCATGGACGCTGTGCACCCACGCCCACGCCCACGCCCACGCCAGACTAAAACAAGCACCTCGGCCAAATCGACACTCCACGTGCCACGTCACATGAAGATAAGATGGCCTATCGCGTCCACGTCTAAAAAAAAATCCATGTGGACGGAACTTGGACGCGGCTCCGGGAAACATGTGAACACCACCCACTATCTTCTGTGCCATCTGTTTCGTAGTCAATTCTTCTCTTTTTCTGTTTGAAAGAATCCTTCGCCTATTCAACACCGTATCTGGCTCAATTCAACAGTCACCCACAATCTGCTGCAAGCTCGTCAACTACTGCTCATCGCAATCGGAATCAACCGCATTCGTCACATGGCTCCCGCCATATCATCATGAGATATCCTCCGCAACGGATAACGTTCAACGTTGTCACCCGGCATATACACAACTCTGCCATCAGCAGACGACGGCCCGGACGCTCGTTTCACCTCACCACCCAAACGAATCTCCCCCGCAGACGACATTTCTTCACCTCGAATCCATTCCTCTCCAGTAACCCTTCGGACGACTCGTCAAAACCTCCCTCGCCCTCGTCCTCCTCGTCGAGTTCCGAAAATTGCCCGCAAGATCATGTCTCGAGTGTCAAGCGCAAACCGACGCGTTCTGCCACTGCCAAGACGTCTCTTCGCCGAGTGGCCATCATTGCCCAGCATCCGAAGCGCTCAGGGGACAGGGCCGATGCAGGAACAGACGTCGACCAACCGACCACCATCAGCGCAACATGCGTAGCCGAGTCGTTCAACATGCCCCTGGTGGTGGAGATTCTCTCCTCGCACGGCTTCGCCATTGATCCCGACAAGACGGGCTTTGACGCAAACGAGGTCGTCCACGCCAAGGGCGTCAACGGCGGCGACATTTTCGTTTTTCCCTCCGGCACCATTGTCACCTGGTCGCTGCCGCCCGATGTGGTGACGAAGCAGATCCTCCGGGCTGCCGAGGAGGCTCATTCCCCCAAACACCGCGAGGTCGAGGACCTCGATTTCATAGCCGATGTCTCCCGAGCAGAGAGCACCATGAAGGGCGACATGGTTGTGCTCGGCACGCGAAGAGAACACAAGGACGGCGACACGCTGGACACGACTCTTGCCAAGATTGCCTTTTCGTCCGGCCTCGCGCGCAGCACCAAGCTCGCGGTCCTGGAAAGTGCCCTGACGCATTACTTTGAGAGCACGCGCCACATCCCCGCCATCCTGTCCCAGGGGTCGGGATTGCCCCTCGGCCGCAAGTTCATCCTTCAGAAGACGGGGGAGCTGCTCAGCCTCCGCGCCCGACTCAACCACTATTCCGAGCTCACGGATTCTCTGCCCGACATCTTCTGGGACAGCAAGTCCGAGCTCGGTCTCGAGGGCTACTACGAGCAAGTCGGTCGCGCATTGGACGTAAATGTCCGCATCCGCACGCTGAATCAAAAGATGGATTACGCACAGGAGATTGCGACGGTGTTGCGAGAAATGTCCAGCGAGCAGCACGGCACGCGGCTGGAGCTAATTATCATTCTGTTGATCTTCGTGGAAGTCGTGTTTGAGCTGCGCCGAATTGTGCTGGAATGGAACCAGGATGCTGCTGCTGCTACCGAAGCAGCCGGGGAGGCGGGGAGCCCAGCATTGTCATAGGATTCTTTGTAATTCTTTTTTTAGCCTCTTGTACACAAGTCCTGAAAGCATATATCTGTAAGATTTGTTCCTTTTTTTTCTTTTTTTTTTTTTCCTCGCCTTTGTCTCTTAAAGGCGATGGCGATGGCGTAGGCATAGACTTTTCATTTCAATGATACCCTCTCTACTCGCCCGTAACTCTTTGCCTTGGGTGCCTAAGGACCTGCGTGCCTACATATGTGCATACATACATGCATACACACATACATACCTGTGTACAGTGTCCGTCCGTCGAAGACATCATCTCACCGTCCAGTTCTGGTCCAGCGCAAGAGAAAAAAAAAGGGAGGGTCAAAAAAGTACGACCCGGCACGTACATGCACAAGCACAAGCACTAGAATCACATGCACGCAAAGATCCCTAAATTCTTTATGTCCCATTATTCAACAAGTACGCATGACACAAGAAAACGGACAGAAAAGAAGAAGAAGAATGGAAAAAGAAAAAGAAAAGGAAAGAAAAAAGCGACCAAACAAGCAAACGCTTCTGAACGGGCTTTTTGTCCCCTTCTCTCGCCTTCCCTCACACGTGGGCGCTAGGCCCCCTTACATACAGAACAGGGGCAGGAAAGAGGGTTCGTGCGAACCAAGGACCCGACATGTGTTCTTTTGCGCGATACCGTGACAAACAGATGGCCTACCACATCTCATCTCAGGATGACCGGGAAGAAAAGGAAGAAGAAGAAGAAATTAAAAAAGGGGAAAAGAAAACGAATCCAGAAAAGGACGTAAGAAAAAGGAACAAGAAAAGAACTAGAAAAGAAGAAGAAGAAGAAAAAAAAAAAACATAATACAGGCCAGACAAAGACCACAAGTACCCGTACTCCCCATCGTACTTGGCTTTTCCCTTCCCTAACACGCCCGAATTCATTGTAGATTGTACGAAAGAAGAACAAGAGAAGACGACACGAAGAGGCGACATCCTTGAACATGACTCAATAAAGGAATGCGAGGAAGACACGTGAAAGGTGTGTGTTCTCTTGTCTTCCTCGGGAGAGGATGACGAGGAGGGCGGTTTGGTACACTGTGTCTGCAATTCTATGTGTTGGATCTTGTTTCTGGTCTTTTTCTTTTTCTTTTTTTTCTTTTTCGTGTTCTTCATCTTTTCCCCCTCTTCATGGGCTTTTTTTTTCCTCCTTTTTTTTTTAAAAAAAAAGGAAAGAAAAGAAAAAAATGCTCCAAGACCTGAGTTCTTGCCCCGTCCCTTATTTTAGTATTTTTTTCTTATTTTCTTTTTCTTTTTCTTTTTCTTTCTTTCCCCCCTGACGTCAATATCATCACGATTCGGGTTTTGCTGTAGCCTGCTGCGGAGCCTGCTGCGGAGCCTGCTGCTGAGCCTGCCCGGCTCCGGGTATAGGCGGTACGGGAACAGGCGTGACTTTCGACGGAGGCACGTATTGCGTTCCTGGCGTGGACGTTCCGTTCGTGCCTTGCTTTGGCGCGACAGGAATCTGCGGCTTCGGCTGTTGCTGGATGGAATTGGTTCGGGCGGCGTTGACAGCATAGCCCGTGCCCATGCCCACGCCCACGCCCACGCCCATGGCTGCGTGACCTGGTTGGGACATCATGTCACCGTAAATTGCGCTGCGGTCCTGCGCGGCGACTCGGGCCTTGGCTTGGTCTAGTATTCGCTGCTGTTGAGCTTCCGGTATGACGGTGTGGTAGCCGGTCAGTCCTGGTGATTGGCTATACGGTGCGTGTTGTCCCGGGCCGCTCGCGTTTCTGTTCATCTGAGGCGTCGAGGTCTGTCCGGGCGTCGCAAACCGTTGAGCCTGCTGTACGGTGGGCGTGCTATACGCGTGCCGAGGGGGTACCTGGGGTGGCATGTTTCTCGGCGGGATGCCGACGCCGCCGCCAGCACCACCATTAGTATACGCGGCGTAGTTGGGCTGACCGGGTGTCCCGGGCTGCTGTTGCGGGTATTGAAACCGCGCCGCGGTCGGCGTTCCTGGCTGCTGCAGCTGCCCGTACTGTGGTCGCTGCTGGTTGGCATACTGCGGCATGTTTTGATGACCGTAAGGCGTTTGCGACTTGGCCAATTGCGCCGCGTACTGGTTGGGATATCCGTTGGGACGGGTATACTGATTTGGCTGTGGCGGCCGGGCCTGTTGAGCCGGACTGCCCGTCGTCCGACTCCGGGCCGGCTGGTAATTTGGCGTCGGCATGGACCGGAAATACTGCTGGGTATGAGATGGGGTTCTGGATGGTGTGCTGTATTGATTCGGGTGTTGATACTGGTTTCCATAGGGCGTAGAAATGCTGGCTGACCGTTGTGAAGCAGGACGGGCACCCGATTGCGCCACTTGCGCAGCCGCAAGTTGTTCTTGCTGCTGCTGCTGCTGCTGCTGCTGGGCTCTAACACGAGCCTGAATACCAGCTTCATCCTCTTCCATGACGCCCCGGTATTGGTCGGTTTGGATTTGGATTTTGGTGCTGATGAGCAAGTCATCCAGTTGATCTCCGTTCAGTTTGGCCACTGCGTAGGGTGGCAGGGTCTTGATGATCAGGGTCAGCTGCGCCTTGAGCATATCATACGTGGCCTGCTCTTCCTCCGATGGTTGATGGGGCCCTGAATTGGCAAGCATATCACCGTTGACAGGGTCGCTCGATTGACGATTCTGGGAGTTGGGCAGCGTGAGGTTTCGGATGCGTTGATAAGAAGCCAGGGTTTCAATCATGTCCGTCACCTCGTCCAGGATATCGTTGACCTCCTTTTCGTTGTCGTCTCGTTTGGTCCCCATGGCCTCGTCGAGTGAAGGGTCAACAAAGGTTTCGTCCCAATTGTCAATGGCCTCCCGTATTCCCTCCTCGTCAATGTCCTCGGGTTTTATTCTCAGCCCGAAAGGATCCGCGTCCTTGGTATCTCCATAGTATTCGAGCTCAACCATTCGCTGAAAATTCCGCGAGCCACTTTGTTGCCACCACATTCGTCCGGCAGTGGCAGAGGATATCACGGCTGATGAATCATCCTTGCACGGAGCGAAACTGGAAAAGGCGCCTCTGAACAAAGACTCCATCTCTGACATCTCTAGCTCGGAGCTGGATGGTCTTTTTCCAGCCAGACTCTGCGCTCGCTCTCGTTGTTTGGTTCTAGATTGGTGAGATGGAGTGGCACTGCTATAGTCAAGATAGTGCCCGGTGGGGAGCCTGGTGTTGAAATAGCAGTTTCCGCGATACTTGGACGTATTTTCAAGTAGAGGGTAATAAAAGTCCAGAGTGTTACCCTTCGCTTGAGTCTTCGGCTGCCTGGGTGGTTGCAACGGGGGAAGTGGACGTGGGGCACTAAACAGTTCGCCCAGAGTTTGTGTGCGTTCTTGCATGTTACTGGGAATCACCCGAGAAAAGGTGACACCGGGCGGCAGCGTGTAGTCTGCCGGGTCGAAGTCTTGCGACAGCGGTAGGCTCGAGAACAGGCGCTTCTCCTGCGGTGCGTAGCCGATGACGGATAAAATAGCTTGGCTTTTGTCAGTGGCAGCAGATCGAGAGCCTTCACCCCCACGCATGGCCTCAGCGGCCGGTGCCTTGGGATATGCCTTTTCGCGTTCGAAAATACGAAGAGCCCGATCCTTAAATTCGGCTATGCTGGCCGCAAGCTTCCTGTTGGCAGCTTTGCTGCCAGACTCGTCGGAAAGCTTGGACTCGGTTTCTGACAGGGCCGCGTTGGTGACAGAAATAATATCTGAAGCCACATCCTCCATATGTGTGTATGCATCGGCGGCAATTTTGTCCGATATTGACTTGAGCGTCGGCGGTTCTAACGACTTTTGTCGCTTTGCTTCGGGTTCGCTCAAAGACTGCGCATTTACCAACGGGCGCTTCAGGATGGAAGGTTCGACGTCGATGCTACAGATACATGACCAGTCAGCGTCCTTGTCTTTCATGAATGATGAAGAATCGATTTGGTCAGACAGGGCGGAAGGCGGAGATGAGGATCGCGCGCGAGCGACCCTGACAGCGGTGCTCAAAGTTGCGCTATAAACAAAATGCCCCCCAAGATGAAGAAAAGAAAAAAAGAAAAAAAGAAAAGAAAAAAAGATTTACCTCTTCAAGACTTCAAAGTAGTTTTTTATCAAATCTTTCTGCTCCCCTGCAGCCCAGCGGCGTGGTGCAGTCGGCTTCTGTTCCTCTACACCGGTCATTCCCTCCGCGCCGGCTTCTTCGCTGTCGCGTTTGCGCTTTCCAGGGATGGCGAGATGGGCGGCATCATCACTTGTGGGCGTCGAGGCGCCGTTCGCATCGACTGGTGTGGGCTGCGTCATTGCCAAGTCGTAGTTGGGTCGTCTGGTGGTGAAGCTGGCCGCGCCTCGTCGCCTCGTCGCCTCGTCGCGATACGCGGTGGGCGGTCGTGGAGAATAAGTTGGTGCGACTCCAAGGCCCTCTCATCAAGTATTGTCGAGACGGCCGTCCACATCCAACACAGCGGGTACAATGGAAGGGTCACGCCTGGAAAATGGCAATTCGAAGCCTCGGAAACAAATGACGCGATCGTACTGCTTCCAACAAAAGGCTGCAAGACGTAATGCAGTAGAATAGGCCGCTGAGGAAGAATGTGTCGTGGATCACCAAGTAGATAGATACGCCTTGCCTTGCCTGGGTCCGCAGGCTAACTAACGCCAGAGAGGAAAAGTCGAGCCGACGCGCACGTGACCTTCGCCATCAACCGCCGGACTGCTGCAGTCGTGTCCTACAGTGGGGTGCTACAGTGGGGTCTGGCACCCCAGTGGGTGTGCACCAGGGACTGGGCGCCTTGTGGTGGCGGCTGCGTCAGCTCAGTGCTGGCTGGATGGAAGGAATCCTTTTCATGGTCACAAGGCGACGCATCTGGAACCTCAAGCACGTACTCGACGCAGTGAACGTCACAGTCTGCATGTTTGGGACTCATTTGAAGTGTGTCATCGTTTAGAGCGCCAATGGCCACGGCCATCAAGAATGTAAGCTAAGGATACGATGGTTTCGCGATTGTCTCGACCCGCATTCAGCTTGGCTCAGATTAGACCTGCAAAAATCGGGCTTCTGTTCACAGACGACTGGCCATAAACGTGGAGAACAAATGTATACTCTGTAATTGCTACGTCTGATTCGTCATACTACATAGAAGAGCTGGAACAACGACTGCCTTTGAAACAAGGGACGGAATAATAAAAGAAGAGAAGAGAAGAGAGACCGCGCGAGAGAAAGTCGAGCAACGGGAAATCCAACCTTATGCGTAGCCATGTCTTTCAGCCGTGATCGAGCACTCGACGGCAGTATGCTATGTGGCCAAGTGGCTACTTGGCACGAGCAAGACCTACAGCGTTCCTGCCGAGGTCGTAAACAGAGTAGTAACGGCGGAGGAAAGCATCTCCAAGAATAATCAGGGGACCGGCGGGCTCAGGAATGTCCATACCCTGGAAGGTAGAGACACATGTGCCCTGGAGCTCAAGGATGTAGTCCGAGGCGGGAAGGCTGTAGTTGGATCCGGCAAGGTTGAAGGTAATATCGGGCAGAGACGCGACCTTTCCACAGTCAATGGTGTACTGGCCGTTCCAGCCCTTCTTGGCACCAATTTCGCTGTTCAGTAAATCCGCAAGGGAGCTGGGCAGAACGTTGAGGGAGGTGCCAGTGTCGAGAATGGCACCGGTACCTTCGAGTTCGGCCACTTCATCGCCAAAAGCAATAGAGTCAATATCGACCTCCCAATAAGCCTTGCGTCGCAGAGGAATGTATTCAATCTTGCCCGTGTAGTGAGACTCGTCGATACCACCAAAGGTCGCCACGCTGCCCTCGTCGCTGCTGCCGAGATAGAAGGCGAAAACAGGCTTATCGAGCAGTTTCTGGTCGATCATGTTGTAAAAGGGCGGGACAATGTGGTTGACCGAGATGGTATCATAGCCAAGACCGAGGATTCCGTCAAACCGGCCAAAGGCAAATGCCAGACCAGGCTCCTGAGTGGCCTCGGCAAAGTCCTGGTCCTTGATCTTCAAGTCGCCAATAGACACAACATCGTTGGAGACGAAACCAGACAAGCTGCCAGAGCCGTACTGAATCTCGAACGAGGAGCCATTCTTCTGGTAGGTTGAGGAAGAGCTCGAGTCGTAAGTGGAGTGCAGGAAGCAGGCTATACTGGAGCATGACTGGGAGGGAACCCAGAGGTTGGAGCTGCCGGTGTCAAGAACAACCTTGAAGGTCTGGGGCGGAGTGCCAACGGTAATCTCTGAGAAGTCTATATATAGCCCGGTTAGTATCGCATTCCATTTATTTCTTCTGTTTTGTTTTCGCGTTTTAGCGACTGATTTTGACGTACACTGGGCATTCATGAAGTTGGTGACAGGCACTGGGTGGCCACCCTTTGGCTGGGGGGCTGCAGAACTAAACATGACATCGGCTCGGGATAGAGGGCGGGCACCCAGGTACTTCTGACCAAGTTGCTGAACCTGTTGTTCAATAGAGGCACCGGCCTAAAGAGGGGGGTTGTCAGCATATCGTGAAGGGTAATGGACATTTCGCAAGGCCTGCGGAGCGTGAATCTGAGCTTCGATCCGAGCTTCACGGTCGGAAGACGTACCAACTGCTCCTCGAGAGATATCTTCTGCAGCTTCAACTTGTGGACTCCGGCCTGGGCAGAGCCAGCGAGGGCAGCCGCAGCAATAAGCGCGCTCTTCATTTCGAACGACTTGAAGAGTCCGACAATGATGGACTGTATTCGAGAACCTGAACTTGCGGCTTTCTGAGGGGGGGGTTGATGGGATCGGATTTGATGGTTTAGATGTCGAGAAGAGGATGCAATGTGCATCTGCGAACATGGGGGCGGAGGGAGGAGGTTGATCTATTACGTATCTACGCGCACCTACCTGTCTAGCTGTCACCTGTGTACCAGGCCTAGTACTACCTGAGCTAGCAGCACGAGCAAGGTCGGTCGGGACTCGGCTACTCACTCCAGTGAGTCCAGTCGAACGTACCCGCCGACATTGTGCCGCACAGGTGGCCACCCCGGGTTCCCCCCCAACTTCCCCAAGCATTCCTTGGTTGCCGCACTACTCGTGCCATGGTCCCACTTTTTAATGGCACGAGAGCACCGTCGTGACCATTCATGTCCACTTGTCCACTTCCAATCTTGGGACAGCCTGAGGCAGCATTTAAACCCCCGTGCTCATCAAAAATGTGCTGCATGCGGAAGGAACACTACCCTGGATGCTGCAACCCCAGTCCCGATTCAGGCACAAGGAAGGGGTGTCACCATCGCAACGAGCTCCGGGGACCGGCGGAGAAACCACCAATCATGACTGACATATGAGGTCACGTGCTATCACGTTTTCCCGGAATTCCGTTTGGTACCTGGTGCTTAGGAACTCGACACGAAAGGTCTTCGGTCATCGGCGACCGGCCGAAGCAGATCGTCAAGTCCAAGGCCAGCTTTTGGATCTCCGTGCATCCTTGAAATTGTGTGCTCCTGAAAAGGAAGGACACTAAAACAATCGCAAAATTTCCGATCAATTATCTCATTGTGCTGTGAAAGCCAAGGTTGGCGTCCATTGCTTCCAGGCTGGTGTCTTCACTAAAGCCATGCCTTTGCGCTTGCCGCCTGCGCATACAGCCTGGACGGGTCGAAATACCATTGAGGTATCTACTTTAGGTACTTAGGTAGTACAGACTAGTCACTATCTTCAAGGCTGGTAACAAAGAAAGCAAAGTAGCTCAAACCCGCAAATGAAGAAGTACCCGCCTTTCGAGTTATCTTGATGTCCTGGAGTTTTGCGATCCCGACAGCTGGCACAGGTCAAAACAAGCATATACGAATATGCATACATGTATGTGACATATACAGTGGGACGCGAAATCTGTATGTACATAGGCATGTATGTACATAGCATGTATGCATATATTTTCTAGGTATCCCCCGCTGGGCACGATTTCAGTCTCGTCGGTGTCTTGGCACGAGTTTCTAGCTGTTTTATGCCTCGATTTTCTCTCTTATATTCTCACATCAAGACTCGTCATCAATGAGCCGTTTGGGTGGAGAGCATCGATTCGCCAGGTCCTCTCCAACATTCATTCATGGGACAAGCTCCCCTAAGGTTGTGGCTGCTTCAACGATGTGTAGTTTATGTTTCCTGCTGCCGCCGAGAACTGAGACGTGGCCGGCCCTTGATTCAAGGTTCGGGCTGAGCTTCCACATGCGGCCATTGTTGCGCATCCAAGAGTGCACTATGGCAATTTGAATGCAAACTATGGAATTGCATCCTCTGAAGCGGAATGGTGGTAGCGGCCTGTTGAAATATAAGGGGAAAGGAACCTGAGCCAATGCTCGCAATTCTGACTCTGTACCTATCTCATGACTGTCTTCAACGTGTTCTCGACACGGACTATAGTGTGAGTGGTCTTTCCTCTTTAAACTTACTATCCTTTCTTGGAAGATCCCGAGCGCAACAACACTGGATACTGCTCGTATGTGAACACCCGTGCTGGGACCCGTGTATTATCGTCGGAGTCCAAGGCCACTCCAAAGATTGGTCCCGTCAAAGTTTCGTGGGCGCGCACCCGTAGCAAGTGTGTTCTTGATACGTGGAGGACACGAGATGGGAATTTCGAGATTCTCGTTCGACATGTGGCCTGAACTTCAGCCTCATAACGCGACTCTCCAACAGCAAATTAATCCAACCACCATGGCATGGCGAAATGGGCAAGAGGGGTTGTACACTGTCCTGCGACGGCATGACCTCCTTTTCATCTGACGACCTACTGATATGACATTTTCAATTGCGAAGCCTTCTCGACTTTCGCGTTCATGGGTTGATTTTCGTCATGGAGATTTTTCTTCGTGCTCGTCGGATCCTGAAGATACCTACCTGTCTTGTGGAGAGGTGCAGGGAATGGGGCGGCGTCACAGTGTATCAGTTGGGTACTCTTTGGACGAATGAACGTAATATGCCTCAGTCAATTCGTAGGAGGCGCGCTCCCGTTTAAATCGAGGACACGCTCAGCGAATGAAGCATGAAAAACACTCGAACTCGGTTCGCTGAAGGAAGATTGTCAAGCGATCAAGTTGCGATTCACAACGAGCCGCACTTATCCCGAAAACATCGCTCATTCAACGGGAAGACGACTGAGGACCGCCGCCTGGTAAGAACGTCCGCGGCAGTCCGCCGGCCCGTGGTGTCTCATTTCGGCCGTACGCAGATCCTCAAGGTGGTCCAAATTCCTCATCCTTGGCAATGTTGTGAGGCGAGAACAAAGCGCCTTTTCTCTTTTTCTCTTTTTCTCTTTCGCTCTTATGGATTGTGGATGCAATTTAGCAACTTGGTTGACGAGATCAAGGGATTGGCCTTATTCTACTCCGGAGGCTGACCTGGCATTTAGTTGTTGTAGCCGCGTAACATCGGGATAGACAATGAAGTTTGAGTCTCAGCGTGTAGTCCGCCCGTGTCAGAATAAAGCCTTGCTTACCTACTCCACCATGAATTGAATGACACTTGCTCCACCATAAATGAATGACGCATTCAGAAAAGAATATGGAGACTCGTCTAATGGGACCGGGGGGGGCGGAGCTTTCATTTCCAAACTCCCCAAGGCCGGTCGCGGTCGGTCTTTTACCTCACAGCAGAAGCTGGCAAGTCGATCCTCGACTGAACTGATATCCTGAAATGCATCCTTGCAGATCCGAGCATACCAGAAAGGGCTTTGTTGGTTTTTTTTTTTTTTTTTTTTTTTTTTTTTGATACCTTTTTTATCATTGTTTTTGTGAGAGACAGAGGCCGGGGGAAGGGAGGGAGGCGTTTGTCTGTAACCAGACCGCGAGCCTGTTTGCTTTTAAAGAGTGGGTGTATCAAGCAAGGGTGCGCGCTGCGGCTGAACGTCCAACATAATGTCGCAACTTGCAAGGTAAGACAGACCAGACATATTGGAACTGCTCTCACATCCAGGTGGGAGATTTTTGTCCAGCGGCCATGGCCCGCCCAGCGCCACATGGCCAGACCCATTCGTTTTTTTTTGTTTTTTTTTGCCATCTTCTTCTTTTTTGTGTCTTTTGTCTTCGGCTTTCGCTGTCCTGTTCCGCGGCGCCAAAGATGTCGTCAGTCGCAACCAGCAGGAATAGACTGAAAAGGAAAAATGAAGTAAAAAGTTTGCTCAAGTTCCAGTCGCTGACTAGGCTTTGATGCCACCGCTTATGGCGAATCCGTTATTGTCTTAGCTGCGGTGGCTGTAATGATCAGTCAGTTGAAAATGATTAAAATGGTTAAAATTCATCCGACACTAAGTTTTTTTTTTTTTTTGTGACTTAATGCAGGTACGCGACATCTTCCCTTCCAGTATACTTGTACTCGAGGCCCGTCCAGCTGACAATGAGATGCATCTTACATGTGAATTTATTTGTTTCTGTTCCTGACACCATCGGGTCCTGCAATATGTTAGGCTTGGCAGTATTCAGTATTGTCCGTAGTATTGTCAGTCGCACGCAGGTCGATGTTCTTTCATTCGCGTCACGTTTGCGGCGACGCTCACTTCCGTGCACGTGCAAGGGGTATTGTTGGGTTTATCGGCGAATGAGCGCGCGCGCGCTCTTCCTTAGCTTTCAATGCTTTGAATTAGAAATGGGCGAAGTGGCGTAGCAGATTCCATTTGTTGGGGTGGCCTGTCGTGTCCTGTCCTGTCAAGCCTCTCGAGTCTCAACCTCTTCTCGTTCCTGCAGGGCGGCATCAGGGCGGCATCAGGGCGCGCCACCAGGCGACGCGGGTATCAGCTCTGAGCCGACCGGTGTGGATTCAACTCTGAAGCAATCTTGTCTTCCATCACAGGCGCGAACATTGTGAAAAGCCGTCGCGTCTCGACGATGAAGCAAGCCGGCGACTGAACCATATCGCGCCCGAGATCATCTGGACGCTGGTATCCAGTCTAGCTCAAATGAGATTGAGTCTTCATTCTTGCAAGTTCTAACTTCTGGCGGCCATCATGTTTGCCCGTCCAGGGGACAAAAGTGCTCCTTCGCATTATGATTACGGGTCTGGCCAGTCGGGTCTGGCTTGGTCTAATCTGGCGACTTGGCGCGCCAGACAGTATGCTATCATGTCGGCGCACAGTATCTGGGCTGCAGCGTGGGCCAAGAATCCGGCGGCCGGCATCTGCCGCCGACCGTACTGACAGAGGTTGCTTGCACTGTCCCCAGCAACAACCGGCGGGAGATTATGGCGCATCGCACTGCTTGCGACGTAGGTGGGCACTGAGTCCTGACTCGGAACGACCAGACAGACGCCGGGTGCGTTGACACTTGATGAGTCTAGTGACTCTGGTCCTCTGGTCCTCTGGTCCTCTGGTCCTCTGGCCGACTGGTCCACTCTGTTGCTTTTCTGGTGGCAGGTGTTCATCGAATGTCCATCAGAACAGGAACCCGGGCGGAACTGGTCTGTGAGAGCTCCAAATCCAACCATGTCTGTCCGGTGGACCAAAGAGGTATTCACCGCCCAAGGACATTGCTGCGCTCCGAACAAAGACACGTCGAGTTTGGTGCGCCCGACGGGTCACATAACGACTGCAACGGGCGGCTTGGGTCAGGTCTGGCCGGTCTGGTCGCTGGTGTCTTTTATTCATCGCCGTTAACGTCTTGGCTGGATCGTGGATCGTGGATCGTGTCAGGCAGAGGAACATCGGAAGCGCTAGGCACGCAGGCACGCTCGAGGTAGGGGTTGACTCGTTCCTTCCCCCCGGCCCCCCAGCCCCCCAGCCCAAGAGGTCAGTCAACTGCTGCCAATATCTGCGCCTCCATACTTGCTTGCAAGCAATCTGGACAGCGAGACTTGCAGGACAGGTAACATTTGTACTTCCTATTGTGTGGCAATCTGTCCCATTGTCACCAGGTATTATTTATTGCCTGGTGCATTGCTCGCGTCTCCGCTGTGCCCGCCGACGCGTGATGAGCTGCGCTAGTCTTCCACGGGATGGACAGTGCACGGAAAAAAGAGGCATCATTCATGCCCAGGACCTTCCCTGCAAGGAGGGCAGGTGCATTAATTACCTACTACTTTGTACCTACCTAGTAGATACCTATCTACCTACCCACGTAGGTCCCTAGCATTGAAGGTAAGTGCCTACCAGGTCAGTGCATGTACCTCCAGTAGGTGCCTACTAGTACCTGCTGGGTGGGCACCAGAGGCACAAAAGTCACATTGAGACTTTAGCCTTGGGGAGCCAGTACTACCTGCTTCCCGGTACGATACTGTAAGAAGCAAGAGTACCCAGTCTGGTGTATGGCTTCGAGTCTGCTTGCTCCAATGGTGCCTGGCGGCGCTTTTGCTTGCACCCGGGCTTGCGCCTGCACTTGTGCCTGCAGCGGTCCTCCTGCCCTTGACTGCTCCCCTGCCTCGGTGTGACCCAGGGGCCGTCTGGCAGCCAAAGAGCCCTGGGAGCACTGGAGGTTGTCTGGTTGTCTGGTTGTCTGGCTGGGCTGGCAAAGTGGTCCCAGTGCCCTGCCTGGTCCCTGTCTGGTCCTTGCCCCATCCAGTATCCGCCCGCCTTTCTCGCACCAGACCAGTCTCCGTCGCCCGCTGTCCGGCCGTCCGTGGCCCTCTTTCCCCCCCCCCTCCCCCCAATCCCCCCAACTCCCCCAACTCCCCCAATTCCCATTCTCTCTTGGCCTTCTGCTCTCGCATCGCCTGGCCCTTCCCCCTTCAAACAACGTTTCGTCGCTCGTTCCAGTCGTCCGTCACTCGCTCTGCCCGACCTTCCCCCCCCCCCGGCTGCATTCCCAGTCTTGTCGTCCATCACCAAGAGACGACGGCCACTGTCTGTTTTTCGCCTTTGTACCGACATTGCATGCACCGCCCTCCGTTTCTGCAACGCTTCGCAAGACCCAACTTCGTCTCCGCAGCGTTCGTTTAGGGGGAGCTCACAACTTGACGGCCCGCGTTCACGACTTGCCTTCAACGACCAAACGACCATCGTCGACTCGCGTTGTGACACGACACATTTGTCAAGATACGACTGTTGGAATCAAACTCCTGCTTTTTGGACGTGCTTTTTTCTTGCTCATTCACGGTTCAGGCCTGTCGCCTTCCCTGGCGGAATCGACTGAACTGTACCTGACTTGCTGCTTGGGCTCTCCATCAACCTTGGTCATCAGTCTCGGTTTCCACTCGACAAGACTCGCCACGATTATCGTCCAGACTGTTCTTCGAACTGGCTGGACCCCGACTTCTCATTCCACTACTCTGCTCCCCGACGACATAGAGGATGAGACTATCGTCGGTCGCATTCGGCGCCGTTATGGCTGCCACGGGTGTTTACGCGCAGAGCCCCAAGCAACCCACCATCCAGATTCCTGTCAGCGGCATCTCAACCTCATCAGGCTGTTATGCATCATACGGAAACATGACAATGCACAAACCGATCAGCGCCGATAGGATGTCTACTGCTTCCTGCATCATCGCCTGCAGAGACGATGCTTTTTGGTTGGCTGCTATGCATGGAGGACAGTGCTTGTGCGGCTTTGCTCTGCCCCCAAAGAAAGACCTGGTGGAAGACAGTCAGTGCAATCAACCATGCCCTGCCTATCCTCCAGAAGCATGCGGCGGTCTCGACGCTTACTCCATCTACAACGTTGGAGTCCAGCTTCAAATCAACCGGTACGATCCTGCCAGCTCCAGCAGCGCTGGTACAACCCCAACGAAACCCACATCGTCAACTTCGGGTGGAGCATCTCCTCCCGACAATAACAGTGGCGGTCCCACCGTCGTTGAATCCTCGGTGCCAACAGAGCCTTCGACGCCTCAGAAAGGCAGCTCCAACATCGCAGGCATCGCTGCTGGTGTCGTGGTTGGTGTCGTCGCCGCTGCCGCCATCATCGGTGGTGTGTTTTTCTTTGTCAAACGCAAACGTAACTCCGAGATCGAGGAAGAGCATCGCCGAAATGCCGCTGTCAACGCCTTCATCAGCGGCTCTAAGCCTCCTAGCAGCCATGGCAGCATTTCCATGACTGACTCGCGCCTGGACCCCGTCATGGCCCATCGACGAATGAGCGATGGCAGTATCGCGGATAATGAGGACTATTCGCGAAGAATTCTGAGGGTTCGTTGACGAATGTCTTTAACTTTTTTTTTTTTTTTTTTCTTTTTTCGCCAATTCGTCGTCATTATCTAACATTGGTCTGCGGCAGGTCACCAACGCGTGAGCATTTGATCATCAAACCAAGTACTCACCCTCTTCGCAAAGTTTCTTACAAAACACTAAATATACTCCATCTTCCACCACCATCTCCTTCATTTACGGGCATTCAAGGCGTTATCGGGATAACAGCTTGTGAACACTTATTGGCCAATCAGCTGATCTAGCGGCGTTACGTGTTGTCATTTTGCTCTCTCGGCGTAGGATTCTTTTTTTCTTTTTCTTCTTCTTTTTCTTGACTTTTATCTGTTCCACGAAAAATGATATGTCCGATTCGCATGGTGCATGAGCGTGCACCATGCGATCTTGGCATGTCTTGCATGCCATCCACTCACTCATTCGCGTCTCGTTTCGGGTAGCTGAACTTCTCTTTCTGGACATGAGAAATGGAAAGCTACCGTCTTCATGCGACCCCTCTTCCTTCCGACTCGACAGCAATTCCCGTGAGTAAATGACGATTCATCCTTCTCAGTCATGCTTGCTCAACACGTCTATAATTCCTCGATTCGATACCCATGAATATCTCCCGATGCATCAATTTGAACGTATGCACGAAAAAGAACGAGGCGGACCGGGATTTCGTTTCGCCGATTCAGGAATGGTGTCATGCATACAATTCTGTTGCGCCACTGGTTTTACTCTTAAACTCTTTTATTATATATTGCGGAGCGGCGAGAGAAGCAATTGCGGATATGTACGTGCGGGCTATAAAATAGCAACTGAAACTACACAGTCAAATATTCCATTACGTTTACTTTTTGTGTGCGTGTGTGCGTGTATGGGGGGGGTTTTTTTTTTGTCGAGTACTAGCATAAGTGCTTGTCGTGGAACTAAACCAAAATCAACTTTTTTCAGGCGCAAGGTGTGATGATGAGCCCGTATAGCTTTTAGTTTCGTTTTTCAACTCTGTCACGGCATGATTGTTCACGAAGAGGCTTTTGTTCCAAGCCACCGGTTCTGGAGACACGTGTATTCTTCTCTGTGGTTTACTTTTCTTCATTTCTTTTTCGCCCGTCGTCTTTGCAAATTTCTCTATTTCAATTTCATTACAGACCTCCATGCCATCGCCGCGAAAGGACGTACAGAGAAAAAAAAATGCGTCAATTCATCTACTTGTTCTTTGCTCTCCTGGGAGCCCTACTCCCTACGATCGACGCTCACGCTTTCACCATATTCTCCGCCAAAGTCTTTGAAGGACTCTTGCTGGACAACCGCACCATCTCACAAGTTCAGTGCTTCCGCGGCGGCATCAACACCACAGACTTCGCACGAGCCGCCGGGATGGTGAGCACCTACTGCAAAAACTACAAAATCGCGTCCAAGAGTCCCTACGTGGCGATTGCCGGAATCACGACCGCGTACGTCTGTTCGGAAATGAACCTCGAGGTCTGCAGCGGAGCCACGCTCGACCTGGCCAACGAGTTGTTGAACGACAAGTGCGGTCCTGGGGTCGCGGGCCATGTTCGCCTGGGTGTGGCGAAGAATGGGACGCTGTATGGGAGGGGCGTGCTCGAGACGCCCTTGTGTCCGGGGTTGGGGCCTGGGAGGATGAAGAAGTACCAGTTTTATCCGATATCGACTTTTATCAACGGGACTCGCGTGGGGAAGTGGTAGACGTTTCTTTGCGGATGGGATGGAATGGAATGGCATGGGCTTTCTGGGAATGGAATAATAGGCTTTCTGGGAATGGAATAAAAGGGCTGAGGCGAAAAAAGGGGGGCCGAGAGGATTTGGAGATTCACAAGGAGGGAGGCTCACATGACGAGGACGTAAATGGGGGGATTTTGCGCGAGGAGGCTAGAGGCGTGAGACAGGTCTGATAAATATTTTGGTGGTTCAAATCCGTCTTAAATCCGTATCCCCTGTCCTTGCTTCCGTCTTTCACTGGGAATCGATTATTTTCAATGATTGTCATGGCGGAGGAACAATACGACGACACTGACTGACTGCAGTAATGATGGTTCGATCGTTCAGATGGCACCATTCAGCCGTATGCAATCGCATCGATGGAAGTGCTAGACCATAAGTGCATGGTAGGTCAAAGGTCCAAATCCGGGGCCACGTGACTGGTCACTTGCTGCTCGTCATCCGCAAGTGGGTACGCGAGCTCCGGCGCGTTTGAGAAACAGGTGCTGCTAAAAGAGCATAGGACGACTCATGGCTCTGCTTCGGCTCGACATTGGCAAGAAGACAAACAAAACCTCCGGGCTGGATGATCATCTGAGAATCACGCAACACCCAAGCCTTGCGACGTGGGTCGACCTTCAGTGACCGTGTGTGTGTCAGCTCGGGACGGCCATCCCTACCACGATGCCTTCCACAACTCGTCCTCGAATCCGTCGCATCGGACAAAACATACAATTCACGTGCGTACAAAGAGCTGAGCTTCCAAATCCCGAATAGATTTCGGATGACTGATTGATATTCTTATCTACATAGATATAACCTCTCTCGACGGGTAAACGACGTGCAAACATATCCTATTCAGTCACCACAAGGAGCGACCATTTTTATTTATGGCCACGAAAATGGCGTAACCATAGTGTGGAGAGGCGGCAGACGCTTCAAACCATCAAATAGCAAGCAAGATGTTGAGAAGAAACAGAATGGATCTTCCGATGACGTCGTCATGTTGATTGACTCCGATGATGAACAACCACCGGCGAAAGCTCAAGCGGCGCAAAAGTTTGTGGATGCGCCAGAATTCGAAGAGGAAACGGAGCAAGGCTCTTATCATGAGATTGTGCAAACACTGGACCTTCCGCTCGGCACAGCAGTCTTGCACGTAGCGGTTATGCCGTTGACTAGCGGCAACAGCATTAGCGACAGCCAGTCCGCCGCAGGATCGTTGTTATCCCAAAAGATAGTACTCGCAGTCTCTTGCGTGACCAGTGATGTCTACGTCGTCACTGTTCCCTTGACGCCCCCGAGCCCAGAGAGCAAGGCAAGAGAGGAGCTCAGGTCGGGACTGCTTGCTGGCCAGGCAGGATCTGGCGCTTGGGGAGAGTCCATCATTCTACTCAGTGGTCAGAGAAAATACAGTGACGGATTAGCCATTTCCCTAGTCGCACCCAAAGACTCGGAGCCCAGAAGCAAGTCCCCACGAGCAGTCGTCGCTGCATGCTCACAGCAGGCGTCGGGCAGTCTCATGCTTTGGGACGTGCCACTAGACATGACTGCGAATCCGAGTCGGCCAATCGAGCCATTTCAAACAGAGTTTCTACCCCAACCTCTGAGCAGTATATCCTTCAACCCGACTCACACCTCACAACTCTTGGCGGTTTCATCTCACCATGCGGTCCGAGTATACGACTACGCAGTGTCTTCACTGCCGCCCGACCCTGAGGCGACGGGCCCTTTCCCATCACAGGGCTCTTGGCTACTGTCTCTGTATCAACCATTTGCTCGGCCCACAGCGTCCAGAAAACCCGTCTTGGATGCAGCATGGATATCCCACGGTCGAGCTGTTTTCGCTCTCTTGGCTGACGGCATGTGGGGGGTTTGGGATATTGATGGGGTCAGCCCATCTACATCTGGCGCCTCCCTGACAAGCAAGCTGAAAGGTGGAGTCACTGGTGCTGCATTGACAAATTTCAACATTTCAGGCTACGTCGAAGGCACAGGCTCCCTTCGGAGCGTCGCGATGCCGCAAAAGGATCCTCACAATGGAGAATTCGCTCCCATGACACCTCACACTCGGCGGCAGGCAACTGCTTCCCTCAGCTCGGCGACTACCCCCGACCGCTTGTCAGCGGTGCAAGGAGGACTCAAGGTTATCTTCCTACCAGCCAAAGGCAAGACCTTGCAGGACGAGAGTCTCGTTCTATGGATTGGTGGCTCAGAACACGTGTGTGTCATTCCGGTCGTGTCACGGTTTTGGGATTCGCAGCTTCGAAAGGGAGCCGGAGGCGGAATAAATCTGTTTGGCGGGGCGCAACCGATGAGGATTGTCAAGCTCCTTGATCCTGGTGCAGGGCTACTGGGAGAGAGGTGTTGCGGTGTCAGTCTTCTTTTAGCTTCTCCCGACGCTGGCTTACAGCCTAATGAGGACGAAGGACGCCTGCCAGTTGACGTCCTCATCCAGGGCGAGTCAAGACTGGTCATTGTTCGTCACGGCGATGACGGCCAAGGAAGCAAGCTGGGGAGCTTCGCCGACGGCCGTAGGCGACGGTTATTTTCCAAGGGAGACAAAACCGATGCCATCATTGTTCATGGCAGACCGGATCGAGCTACTAGCTTGTCCTTCAACCTGAGCACGGTAAAGCCCGGGACGCTACGTAGAAATTTCTCTCAAAGTGGGCAGGCTGACACGGTCGAGGGACGTCAGGGTGCTTCGCAACCAGTCACGCGATCGCGCGTTGGCTTTGACTTTATGGACACCATGAACGCAGCAGCTGATGTGAGCACTGACTTAACAGCTCGGAATGTGGAGGCTGAGATGCTCGATATCATGGAGATTGATCGAGCGCTCGAGACCATGGAGGACAGCAGAGGAAGCGGACGGAAAAGGGTATTTTTCGAGGAGGACTAAGGAGACATGGCTGATGAAGACTGACAGACTAGGCAGACAGTGTTTTTCAACCTCGCAGCACAACCGGATACAACATGTACGATACCCCAAACCAGGACTCATCACATGCAGACAGTGATGTCGGGAGATTTATAGTCCCAAGACCCTTTTTTTTTTTTTTTTTTTTTTTTTTTTTTTTTTTTTCATTTCAATGATGTGATGTACACATGCTTTTGCGAAAAAAAAAAAAACACTTCATAATCCATTCCGCACGGCAAGGTGGAGCGCAAGGCGAGATTCATCCTTGACGACTCTGTATTCTGAGCGGTATATCAAAAACTCATTACACACACGAGAACGTGTGCGTATACTCGAAGACGTCTTGATGAGATGAAACAAGGAATCGGGGTGGGATGATTTGTTCATCTCCATCACTATCTTCTTCTTCTTCTTCTTGTTTGAGCACTTGTTGCTCATGGGCCCTGGTTCCACGCGGCTCTGTCATCTTCTGCGGAGGTTACGTTCGGGAAGGAATTCTTGGGCATGGTCTTTGGGGAGGGGAGCTTATGGACTTGAGGGCCGGGGAAGGCAGCCTTCGAGACATGATGTGACGTGAAGAGACGTGATGGGATGGGATGTGGATAGTAGTTGATCTTCGATTTGTACTTGATTGTATATTATGGTGGCGTGGCTATTGTCAATCTATTGGATTGCAGATGTGTTGCAATTGCTCCCGTTGACCATTTGACCAAATCGGGGATGCACATCCTCTAAATGTTAGAGATATACGCTGCTATTTTCTTCCAAAATGATTACCCTCACACAGCTACACAGCTCTACTTTGGTCAATTTTCCTCCCGTTATCCATATACATATAACCTACTACTTGTATGCCTGCCCATGTGGATCCGTATTCAAGCGGCAAGAGGTACAGCTGGCAGTATGAATTCCATCATCCCCCTTTTTTTTTTTTTATGAAATGGCTGGAGCCATTATGTGAATCGCCCGACTGCAGTCAAGTCGTTGCTTCCAAAACCGACCGCGTGAGTGCAAAAGTGGGGCCACTTTAAACACAGCGCGTTCAAACGGCAGGCGCGTCATGAACCATCATCGTTGGACCCATTTTTGCCCTTGCCTTCGCGCCGAACGTGACTCCTGGAGCTATGAAACTCTGCGATCTCGTTTCCTCTTAGGCCACACAGACACGGACGTCTCGATTTCAACCGCCTGGACATCCCCGCAGATCCCCCAGATTCTAGATACGGAAAGATCTTTGGAGTGGCTCCGCGGGCGCAATCATGGGTATCAAACAATTGTTTCAGATCATCAAGGAAGAGGCTCCCGAGTCGATCAAGGAGGGTGAAATCAAGAATCACTTTGGTCGCAAAGTTGCTATTGTATGTCTTGGCCTTGGATTGCTGATGTTCTTCTTTTCATGTCTGTAGTGATGTGCTGACGATTGATCAATTTTTCTGTCTTCTCTTTCTGTCTTCTTCTTCTTCTTCTTCTTCTTCTTCTTCTTCTTCTTCTTTTTTTTTTTTTTTTAAAAAAAAAAGGATGCTTCTATGAGCATATACAGCTTCCTCATCGCCGTGCGTTCCGATGGCCAACAACTCATGAACGACAGTGGAGAAACCACTTCCCATCTGATGGGCATGTTTTATCGCACGCTACGAATGGTGGACAACGGCATCAAGCCCCTCTATGTATTCGACGGGGCACCGCCAAAGCTCAAGTCCGGCGAGCTGGCGAAGCGTTTCCAGCGCAAGCAGGAGGCCAACGAGGGACTGGAGGAAGCCAAGGAGACGGGCACGGCTGAGGATGTGGAGAAGTTCTCGAGACGAACAGTGCGTGTTACGCGCGAACACAATGCCGAGTGTCAGCGACTGCTGAAGCTCATGGGCGTTCCCTACATCATTGCGCCCACCGAGGCGGAGGCGCAGTGTGCAGAGCTCGCCATGGCTGGAAAAGTGTACGCTGCGGCCAGTGAGGACATGGACACGCTGTGCTTCAATACGCCCATTCTGTTGCGACACCTCACATTTAGCGAACAGCGGAAAGAGCCCATTCAAGAGATCCGGCTGGACAAAGTTCTCGAAGGGCTGAACATGGAGAGACCTCAGGTGAGAAGCTGGCGAGGATGCGGAATGATGGTGCCCTTTCTATTACATCTTTTTTTAAAGAACGCAGTCCTTGCTAACGTGAGGCTCTTTCCTTGTCTAGTTTGTCGATTTATGCATTCTTCTCGGCTGCGATTACCTTGACCCTGTTCCCAAGGTTGGACCCACGACGGCACTTAAACTAATCCGTGAGCACGGAACTCTTGAGAAGGTTGTCGAGGCGATCGAAAAAGACCCGAAGAAGAAGTACACGCTCCCCGAAGACTGGCCGTACAAGGACGCGCGCGCTCTGTTCTTTGAGCCCGACGTTCGCAAGGCAGACGACCCGCTGTGCGACGTCAAGTGGGACAAGCCCGACATTGAGGGTCTCGTCCAATTCTTAGTTACCGAGAAGGGATTTTCCGAGGACAGAGTACGAGGCGCGGGCGCTCGGCTAGAGAAGAATCTCAAGTCCTCCCAGCAGGCTCGATTGGAAGGCTTTTTCAAGCCAGTGCCCAAGACGGACGCCGAAAAGGCGGCTCACAAGCGCAAGTTGGACGAGAAGAATGAGGAAAAGAAGAAGAAGCTGAAACAAGACAAGAAGGAAAAGGCTGCGCAAAAAGCAAAGCCTCGTGGAACTGCGTGAAATGACAACTTGTTGATTCTGTTGTCATTCCCCGTCTTGTGTTCATCTTGTCGGTGAAAGCAAGGATACTATATGGATATGGGGATGGCGTTGTGAGGCTTTGGTATCATGGCTGGTTTTTTTTTTTTTTTTTTTTTTTTTTTTTTTTTTTTTTTTTTTTTTTTTTTTTTTTTTTTTTTTTTTTTTTTTTTTTTTTTTTTTTT
>SRPU01000216.1:0-26511 GCA_018360185.1 Claviceps lovelessii
GGGGGGGGGGGGGGGGGGGGGGGGGGGGACGTACCAATAAACGTAGTCACCAAACGGCTGCGAACCTGGCAGATATCCTCGGGGACAAGCCAGATTGTCGCACCAAGCTTACGCGCAATACTGATGCTGAGTTTGGCATTCAGGTAGGCATCCTCGTCCGTCTGGCCTGCCGTGACGAGATCATAGTCGACGTAATTGCTCTTCATGCCATTGAGCACGTCGAGCAGGAAGATGCCGGATCCAATGGCCGGGTCCTTGAAGGAGCGAATGGACGAGGAGCGGCCACCTTTGCGTGACAAGTCGTTTGCCCAGCGAACCATTTCGCTGTCGGTGATTTCGCGCTTGCCCAGCTTTTGGGCAAGGGAGGAGAGCGTCACGGTAATGTTCTTGCGCATGAGCTGCCACACGAGACCGAGAGTTAATGTCCTCTGACCGTCGGTGATGTCGGCGCCCTGAATACCGACGAGGGAGAAGCCGTTTTGTTTGCCGAGCTCGATGGCGTAGTTGGTATTCTCGACGGCCTTGAACCTCAGCATCTCGCCTCCGTGAGCGGGGAGCTTGTTGACATGACGCCAGTTCACCGAGCCCTTGATGACCTTGTCGTACGCCTGCAAAAGCACGGAGCCGTTGCGCAGATCGTCAAAGAAGGATACCACGGCCGGTTGGACATCCAGACTGTTCAGCCACAGCGTAAAGACACGGGCTTCGCGTTCTCCTTCGGCGTCAAAGTCCTCGACTTCGAGTTTCTCTTCTTCGGTAATAGGGTCGAGAGCAGGATGGTTGTTGAAAAGATTGGCAACAAAGGCGAGGTTGAGCTTGGGGTTACCGGCAACAAGAGACTTTGGGGTCAAGAACTTGCGGCAGCTGAGTTTGTCGGCTTCCTGGAGGACTTCCTCGGCTCGCTGGAGGAGATCGTGGGTCTGCAAGGGCTTCCTCGTGCAGCCATATTCCGCGCCGATTTGAGCCATAAGAACGGCATAGTTCTCACCGTCCTTGACGTCGCTCGAGAAGTTGGAGACTCTGATTTTTTTTTTTGTAAGTAACGCCAGTTAGTAAGCATATTTTTTGTACCAAAAGGGAAAAAAAAAAAGAAAAAAGTCGGATCTGTGCAAACCTTCTGGACCAGTTGGCGGCTTTGAGATGATAGTTGAACCATCGAAGGAGAATCTGCTCCGGAGGCAGACGGAGGAATTGTTCCAGCGTCTCGTCCTCATCTAGTAGACGATAAAGCTCAGGATGAAGCTTGATGTCAATCTTGCTCAAAAGACCACGTCGAATTACCTGCCAGATGAGACCTAGAATGAGATGTTCACGGACTTCGATAATGTCACCAGCGCCAATGTTGACAACGGAGCAGCCGATACCCTTGGCGGATTGAATGACAATATTGTTATTCTCGGTCATCTGAAAGGCATTTAATGTCTTGGTCTTTCTTCCAGCAATGTTGAGGACTCGCTCGTCGATGGTATCGGGGACGCTGTCGTTGATGAGCTTGGCCAGTACCAAACCGTCCTTGCACTCGTCAAACATTTCAAAGGTGTCGGTAGGGAATGGCAAGCGGCTGCCTATATCGGCATCGCCCTCGAGAACGGCATTGATGTGGCGGGTAAACTCGGTTCGTTCGTCTTCATTAATGGTGTGGGTGATGTTTGAGTTGGAACCTTGCACCTGAATCTTGCCGCTGAGACTGTTCCTGGAGGCGTGCCCGCCAGTTCGCTGAGATACGACACCACTCGGGCTAGCTGGCGCTGGACCTGTGGAGATTTTCTTCTGCGCCGCTGAAGAATCGCGCAGTTTGGCAATGAGCTATAATGAGGAATGGAGTCAGTCGTGCTGTTCTCGGAATGGCACACGCGAGAGAGACGGGGAAGGAAAAAAGAGAGGGGCAAGACAGAGAGAGAGAGAGAGAGAGAGAGAGAGAGAGAGAGAGCGGGCCAAGACGAACTCCGACGTAATCTTCGAGCTCAACTCGCCGCGACGAGTCGAGCTCAACCTCCTTGAGAGCTTGTCGGACGACATCGTATGGCTGATTTTCGCTCTGTTGGGTGGCTTTGATGGCAGTGGCTTCGTCTAGGTAACCCTTGTCGTCGACATCGAGTCGCTGAAAGGCATCAGACAAGGAGAAGATTTCATTCTGCGGAAACTGAGGAAATTTCCTGCAAAGACGGATGAGTAAGTATATGAGCTGACGACTTGCGAAAACTGCCCAAGAAGATGGAGTAAGGCTGGGGAAAACAAAGATACCTTTGCAACTTGAGGACATTCATGGCGGGGCCGAGGGGTCGCGATGATCAGCCCACTGACTGATTGTGTGTGCGCCGAGCGGCAGAGTAGCGGATGTAAAGTAGGGAGCGGGTACGATATGATACGGGGAGCGAGAAGGATGGCCAGAATCGAGTTTCCGAAGCTACGGGAAGCAAAAGTGTCTCAAGTCGCGGATCTCCGGAACGGCTTTGTGTGGAATGGGGAGCAGGATGGCAGCCAAGCATTGTTTGTGTGGTAATTAGTGATGCGCGGCGATGACGACGCGGACGAACATTGTAGCGTCTGCTGGTGACTCTGGGTCTGTCGGGCAAAATGGGACCCACCCAGGCACCTGCACGCCCAATATTGAAGCACCCCACTTTTGAGTGCCTGCAGCACAGCCTGCTCACTGCTGGCTTGCTCACCCTGGCCAGCACCGCCAGCACCAACAGCTGACCACTTCTGCTTCACATCGTCACCAGAACACGAATTTGTTCAAGTGCTCGAATCGCTTCGGGCAATTTGCACTGCACGATTCTCATCCGTCGCAGTTGGCCCAATTCTCAACGCTCTCAGGACACCTCGCCTCGCTGCCTGCTGCACGCCCATTCTCCAACGAAATGCTTCGTACTCGATACTTCTGGTGCTATCATTTGCAGCAATTTTAGCTTTGCACAAAAATCCCTCTTGCATCGAATCCATCGTCCCACCAATGAAAAGACGTCAATCAACCTTTGACGGGTCTGAACAGAATCGGGTTTCAAAAGTTGAAAGCGTCTCGCGATAGATATGCTAGTTACTACAAGGCTGAGGAAGCTACCTCAATGACTTCGGCATCAATCATGACTATTCCCTTTTTTGCCGAGTATGGACAATCTTACATGCTGTAGGTCAACGAGCTTACCCTTTCCCGCGAGGCAGCATGTGGATGAGACTGTCTGTGGTTCAGGGTCCTTTTAACATTTGCATTTCTTTTCAGATTGCGGTTTCCACTTGCCACTGGGTGCGAGGCTTGTGGGTAACGACACTTGCTCCCACCACGAATGCTCGAGAAGAATCAGTCACATGTGGTGGTGACGGGAATTTTTCTTCTTCGTCTTTGCCGCGTTAATCGACGTCCATCTCAGGCCAAATGCCTCGCTAAATTGGCGGCTAAAGTTTTGATTATTGTAAAAATCCCGGGTCCAAGGTACAGAGACACTCTAAATATGACCGTGGATTCATGCGCCAAGATTTGTCTTCAGGAGAATGGTAAATTTGAAATTACCCTTGTTAAAGGAGAACAACTGCTGTAAGTCACGCCTCTGATGCCTTGCTTGTAACTATTCCCTTCCCTTCAATAGACTTTTTCGAAATTACTGCAGAATTCTTCATAGGCATCTCGATCCTTGGGTGTTTCAAGAGTATTGTCGTTCACAAAACGGCTCGGAGGTGCCTGCCACTGTTCGCACGAAGTTCATGACCCCTTGAGGCGTAGGACTTTTGTATTCGAATAATTCGACTTAGATTTAAAAACCTTGTCTCTGAAGCCACTCCTCAGTATCCGCGCCATCACTAAGTTCGGCGCAGTCTCCCGTTCTGGGTCGCGCCGTCATCTTCAGCTTGACAGTTGAGAACGTCCCGAGTCCTCTTTTTGGTGGAGCCGTGTGTGTCCCTGCCTTTAGAGTTTCCACACAAAGTAATTCGGTACCTTGTTGCGCCCCCGCCCGTCCCCGCCATTTGAGCATTGAACGGTAACCAGGCCAAAAAAAAAACAGAAAAAAAAAAAAACATCGAGCTTTATCATTTAATCCAGGAAAAAAAAAAGCAAAAAAACAAGGAAAGCATTGCACGCGCATCGCGCCAAACAACCAATTGGATACAGCAGCCAAATAGCCCTACTACACTCGCCACTTCGTTTCTCCAACTTAGCCTTATACTGGCGAAAACCTGCAACCCAATTCCAGCCCCTTGTCAGCCTCAATTGCCCCCCGTCATGTCGCTCTGCAAGGCCTGCGAGGAACCTCTCGTGATCCGTCTAGATGACGATGCTGATGATGGAGCCCCGATGGAAGCAGAGACGGTCACTGATGATTTAAAGCTCCGCTGTGGTTGCCATTTCCACTGGTGAGAGATCCCGGCTGGATCAGATCCGCTCTTGTCTACAGAGGGACGAAATAGCACTAAATACTCATTTTGGAAAATAGGGAATGTCTGATGGAAAACGCTTCGTCAGTCGCTGCGTCTCTGAAATGTCCCAGCTGTGACAGGTACTTGCCTATAAACACGGCTGAGTCATCTTCCTCGAACCAGACTTGCGAGAGTTCTGGCCAGGCTTCTATTCTTGCTCAGTATAGCAACGAGGGTGGCATCCAAGAGGACTTGGAAATCATGGACTCTTTGAGGGAGGAGGCCTACATCCAGAATCACCCAGAAACGCGCCCGGCGAGAGCTTTTCACCTCATGTGCTCCAAAGGTGATATTGCCGGCGTGATCGACCTGCTACAAGATTTGAGTGGCGAAGGTCATGATATTGGTAGTATTGTCCGCTATCAAGACCCGCTATATGACATGAAGAGCGCGCTTCACTTATCGGTAGAAGCCCAGCAGGTGGCAATGGCCTTGACCTTGTTGTGGCTATCGTCCACCATGCCTGCTGAGTCATTCCCTGATCTGTTTCTTCGATCAGCTGAGGAGAAAGGGCTAGGCCGTCTGACTGTCCAGCCGGGGGACGATATTCGAGGTTTGAGAGACTACCAGGGCCGGACTGCAGAGACCGTTGCAAAGCAGAATCCCGGACCGTGGTCTGTCCTGCTTGAGGCCGGCGCTCTAAGTCCCTAAGGTGGCGATTTTCACTGAAATCCATCTCGGCACAATACACCATCTCATGAGATACGCGGGTCCACGTGTCTTTCGATTGCATTTTATATGTTGTAACTGGCTATAGGTGACAGATATTGTTTGCGTGCGCAGTCTAGGAGTACAGAAGGGAGGGTTTGGTCAATGAAACATATGGAAGCACATGGATAGAGTGGCTAACAGACTAAATGGCGTGAGGCGGGACGAGTCTGGTATTAGAACATGGACGGATATCTGGCGAACTTTGTTGATGAGTGCATAGCGCATCAATGATATGTATAACGACGTAAACCGCTTGGCAATATTTGGAAGCCAGGTAGGTACCCCGTCTACCTACCTACATACAATTATGTAGGTTTCGCGACACATTCAGGTCTTCAATGTTCCAACGTTGAAAGCGACCTGGCATCCGTCAAGATAGTGCAGGCATGGACAGCGCCACAAGCGGGCAGTGGGCGGTAGTGGGCGGCAGTGCATCGGCGGCATGTGGTGTGACACGTGCGCAGAGGGAGGGTGCATGACGTCGTCGCTATCTGCGCCGGATAAGGAAGTAGGCATCGAATCCGAGACTGCTGCATACGTGTGCGCTTCGTACCTTGCATCTACAGAGTACCTACAGTAGGTACCTACCTACTCGTACTTAGGTAGCATGTGCCTAGTAGCTAATACATCTCAACAAACACCTTTCTGCCAAATGTCATTAGCTTTGAGAAATTCTCTCTGTGCTTGTTTCAATTCCACATTGGACCGCGCATCCGTGACCCTGGTCTGACATCGTCTCCGCCTGATCCTGATTCCCGAGCTACAGAAAGTAAGCGACACAAAGTCACCACGCTGGCATTACGAGCTGGAACGACATTCTTCCCGACCGCCATCTACCACCATTCTTCAGCTTCAACCGTCGGATTCGCCACCAAAAGGCTTGGGCCTGCTGTCGCATGGCTGTACCCGAGAGCTTTGTCACTCAAGATGCCCCCCGCTACCGGGGACAAAAAGCCCGAGAAATCCTATTTGAGCTCTGCCGTTGATTCCATCAATCCTTGGTCCGCGAGCCGAACCGCGACTCCGGCTTCGGCCGCGGACAACAAGCAGGAAGCAACAGCAGTTGTTGCAGGACTCGACTCGACGACCACTGTACCAGACAAGTCGGCAGCCTCGGGAGATCATAGCATCACCCCGCTCTATGGCCAGAGTTTTCGAACCTACCCCCGGGACTGCCCTCCGCTCAATGTACATTGGTTTCACGCGGTTGATGTGTGTTGTGTAAAGACTCTGCACGCTGAGTTCGGCCTGATAGCTGACTCCTGTTAGGTACCCAAGAGGAAGCCGAGGCTGATCAAAGGACCGAGCAAAGAAGACAAGGCCGCGAAGCCGTCTGCGAGACCAAAGAAGTTTGCAGATTTTTCCGAATCAGACTCCAGAAGAATCGAAGTTCGATATCAGAAGCTTTTGGAAGCCGTCGAACAGGAACATGGACCGTTAGCCCACTCTACGAATCGGCCGGTGAAGCGACCGAGATCCGACAAGCCAGGCTCCCTAAAAGACACTTATGGCCATACCCGCGTGGCTGTCAACGAAGACTATCTTTTCGATGTCGATATTGAAGAGCGCGAACTAGCCCCGATATACTGGCTTGGCCCCATTTACGAAGGTAGATTGAGAAAACGGCTTGCGCAAACAGGAGTACCCGTAGACCTACTTAGTGTTCCATTAAGTAGGTCTACGGGTAGATTTCTTTTTCTTTCTTTCTTTCTTTCTTTATCTTTGGTTGCTGACTCGGATTCTCATCTAATCAATAGTACGTCGTGGAACCTGGTTCTTCCCCGAGGGTTCCGGGCTCAGACCTTGTGAAGAGAATCTTGCCGCTCAATTGGAAGAGGTAAACTCCTTATTCATCCATGGCGTCAACCCCTGAAAGCTTGGTCAAATCATACTGAAATTGTTTATAGGGCTACCTGAAAACAAAGCCGTGGTTGACAGGTTCGTTAATACAAGGAAAAATATGGGATGCAGAGAGACTAAATTTCCAATGCTAGTTCGCACGCGAAGCATGTCGGAGGTCCCAAATGCCTCTGAAAGGCCTGAAGTCGACCAAACGGGAAAGGCAGATCAAAAAAGCTTGGCTGCTAATGCTATTGCAGGCAAGCCGCCGAATGCTGCGGGCCAGCCTCAGTTACCGACTTATCGATTATTTGGTGCCTATATGAACAACGTGGCGACATATCAGGATGATAGGACTGCTTGGATGACCACTGATGGCATGCTGTCGTGGGTTGCCGCCTCGGTGTATGAACGGTTCGCCGGCGGAGGCTACATGAGTGGCGTCAAACTTATTCGAGGTTACTCAGAGCCTACCAAGGCAAAGGAAAAAGAGGACACCAAGACATCATTTGAACAACCAGACATACCAGGCCTGGACGAACGCCAGCAGAGAATTTTAAAAAGAAGATCGGCCCCGCCGACGACGACACGAGAGTCGTTTGACGATCTGGAATATGAACAGATTATGAAGAAAGAAACGGAACAGTCTGAGGCAAAATTACAGCGCCAGCTATCATCGTTGATGGAAGGGGATGGCCGAAGCGTGGAAATGACGGAGGAAGAAATTCGGAGACGGGACGAAAAGGAAATACAGGACGATTACAACACGCGCGCTGGAGAAGCTCAGAATCGTGAGATTGAGCACCTGGTGCTCGTCACTCATGGCATTGGCCAGCGGCTTGGCCTACGGTACGTCCAGAGGACAGCACGATGTCATGGATGAGTCAAGGCTAATTATGAAAAAAAAAAAAAAAAAAAAAAAACAATGTAGGATGGAGAGTGTCAATTTCGTGCATGATGTCAATATCCTGCGCAAGACGATCAAATCCGTGTACCTCAACTCGGCTGATCTAAAAGCCCTGAATTCGGAGCTTGGTGCTGGACCTGGAAATTGTCGGGTGCAAGTCCTTCCTGTTTGTTGGAGACACTTGATAGAATTTCCCAGACGGCGCCAGAAGAAGGGTGAGCATGATTTGGGAGACGTTGCAGACGAAGACGACGATTGTAGGACTCTCTTCAATGAAATACTCGGTTCCAAGGAATACAATAAATTGACATTTTTGGACAGATCCTTCACTCCAAGACATAACAGTAGAGGGTGTGGCATTTGCCAGGTCACTCATTTCCGATCTAGCGCTTGACGTCTTGCTATATCAAAGTTCCTATCGGGAAGAAATATCACGGGTTGTAGTCGCAGAAACCAACCGGATCGTCAAGCTTTTTCGAGAGAGAAATCCCGAGTTCAAGGGAAAAGTACATCTCATGGGTCATTCTCTGGGCTCTGCCATCTTTTTCGATGTTTTGTGCAGGCAACGCGAAAGAAGACCGTCTGACGAGACAATACACCCGCTACGTGTCTGGCCGACGTCTCATAGCCGACCCGATATTCGACCCAAAGACGAGGAGTTGGACTTTGACTTCGACACACACGACTTCTATTGTCTTGGATCACCCGTCGGGCTATTTCAGATGCTCCAGGGACGGTACGTTGTGATATTGGGGGCTTTCCCTATGTCTTCTTTTGTGTTTCTCTTCTCTGTTTTGCTGCGGGCTGACGCTGACAGTACCCAACAGGACCATAGCCGCCCGACATTCTTCCAACGGGTTGCCCTCCGAAAGCCTCTTTTATCCCGACGAAACGGATGACACATTCTTGGCGACATCGGCCAGTACAATTCCCGACAGTACTTCTCCGATAAGCGGACTACCCAAATCGGTCTCGTCACCAAAAATGAACCAGCTGTTCAACATCTTCCACCCTTCGGACCCAATTAGCTACCGAATGGAGCCACTCATATCCGGTGCCATGACCTCCTTGAAGCCTCAGGCGTTGCCTTACACCAAGAAAGGCATCTTCGGCGGCGTCGCACCACAGGGCTTGACCGGAATCGGAGCCAAAGTAGGACAAAGCGTCAGTGATTTATGGTCAAGCCTGAGCGCTGGCATCGCCAGCAATATTCTCAACCGAAGCCTGGGCATCAGCAACGAAGAAGTCGCGAGGCTGACGGCCGACGATATTCGTCAAAAAGAGGCCTCAGCAGACAAACACGCAGGGGCAGGGGCAGCTAGGTATCAGGAAGCCGGTGAACTGTCCGATGAAAGAAAAAGACAATTGGCGGCAAATGCTGCCAGGAGCCGACGCGTAAGCGATCACGGGAACTCTGTCACGCTGATTGACGAGGAATTGGAAACGCTCTATTCGAGTTTTCAGAAACGCCATGATCTGGTGCATGGCGACGAGGAGATTGTGCATCTAAATGATGAATCGCGCAAGGCTCGTAAGATGCGAATAGAAGAGGCCAAAGTCCGGGCCCTCAATCGGAACGGTCGTGTTGATTACAGCATACAAGAGTAAGTCGGTCATTCAGTCGATTGCACGTCTCTTTAGGTATACGCTCTCTCTCTCTCTGTCTTTGTATGCTAACTACTGTGAATTAGGAGTGCGTTGGATTTCAACCCCATCAACACTATTGCGTCGCACATGAGCTATTGGGCCGACGAGGACGTGAGTCATTTTGTGCTGTCGCAGATGCTCTCGGGAAAGGCAATCAAGAAGAAGAAGAGCGGGTGACAAGGATCTCACTGTACAGGATTCGCACGACCATTATGAGACTATGGTCGTGATGTACCTGGGTTTTTAGTATATGCTGACTACCTACTTTCTTGTCTCCGCCTGTTAGTTACCTACCTAGGTACTTAAATACTAGGTACTCAAGGTTGGACCATTCTACAATGTCTGTGGTGGTATCATGACTGCAATTTGAGGTGGCGCGATACAATTCAAGACGGTATCGTCGCAGCTCGTCCCCAACCCAATTGCATTGCCACAACACCTGAGCTGGGACGAGTCTGATTGTCAGCGGTGCTGCGCAAACGCTCCCAGCAGAAACACTGAATGCGAGGACGGCCTGTTGCGACTAAGAAATAGAGAGATCCGAGAAAACACGATCAATTCATCAAATATGCCTTGTGCTGGTATCTAAAGAGAAAAACATCAAGTATGGAGATCAGAATAGAGCATGTATCGTTGGAAAGTCGTTGATACGCTATGCCTGATCGGAGTCCGTGTCCCTGTCAGACAGGTGTTATCGATTACAACTGGCACAACGGCAAAGGTCTGGCGTGCTTTGCAGCGCAGCGCAGTGCAGCAGTGCAGCGACTTCGGTCCCGATAAATTTTGTCACAAGACATTTACTTCCAGTCGTCTTCCCCTCCACCACTCGACCGCATTACCACTGTCGCTCCGAGGCACTGCTTTTCTTGACCTTGGAAAATCCGCCCCCCCCCCCCGACGAGCTTCTTTTTCATTTCTTTTCCTGTCATGTTGGTCGAATCAACCTGCAAGCGATCGCGACCGGTGGCTTCCGACCTCTTGTCATCTTGACCAAGTCAAACAAACAAATACACACACGCGCGCACACCCCACTTTTCATGCTCGATCGTCAGACCGAACAGCAGGATGATTGACTCAACTGAGGATCCCGTCAAGCAGCAGCTTGTGGACAAGCTTCCCAAACGCTTCAAAGGCATCAAGTTTGGCATCCAGTACGTGTGACATGAACCGCTACGAGGCTTTCGTGCGCAAAAAGCCATGCTGACTTGCGCTACCTCTTTTCAAGATCGAATCAAGACATCGCCAACCAGGCCGTCCTGGAGGTTTCCGACCGATTACTCTACGACATTGAAAACAATCGAGCTCCGTATCGACATGGACCGTTGGATCCCCGGCTGGTGAGAAGACAACATTCCGATAAGATTTTTTGGATGTGCGACGGGCAGGTTAGGATGTTCTGACAAAACCACTTTTTATTTCTTTAGGGCACTTCCAGCAAACTCGGGAAATGCGATACCTGTCAGGACTCTTTAACGAACTGTATAGGCCATTTCGGCCACGTTAGACTGCCCTTGCCAGCGTTCCATATCGGCTACCTGCGATTCATTATGTCTATTCTGCAAGAAATATGCAAGGTTCGTCCCTTCTCCCTTTCCGTCACTGGCTATGCTTCACGATGACTGGGGAATCTTGTGCACTAAAACAAATATAAAAAAAAAAAAAAAAAAAACCCCGGTCAAACAGGACTGTGCAAGAGTGCTGCTTGAAGAACCGGAGCGCAGATCCTTTCTGAAAGAACTCCGACGACCGTTCCTCGACAACCTGCGCCGCACACAGATATGCAAGAGAATCAATGAGCAATGCCGTAAAGCCAAGACGTGCCCGTATTGCGGGTCAGTGAATGGCCAGATTCGAAAAATTGGCGTCCTCAAACTTGCTCATGACAAGTTCGTCTTTTACAACAAATCCACGGCGGCGAAAAAGGTCCCCCCCGAAAGCAAAATCAAGTTTGATGAGTCCTTCAACAATGCGAAGCGAGAAAATCCCGAAATTGAGAAGCATTTGCGCAAAGCCATGGAGGACCTGAACCCGCTGCGCGTGCTCAACTTGTTCAAGATGATTACTCCAACCGACTGCGAATTGCTTGGTCTGAATCCCGTCGAGGGTCGTCCTGAAATGTTCATTTGGCAGTTTGTGCCAGCGCCACCCGTGTGTATTCGACCTTCGGTAGCGCAGGACAATGCCAGTAACGAGGACGATTTGACCACGAAATTGGCTGATATTGTGTGGGTCAGTGGCATGATTCGCTCAGCTCTTCAAAAGGGGTCGCCTCTGCAGACCATCATGGAACAGTGGGAATATCTGCAAACACAAATCGCCATGTACGTCAACAGCGACGTACCCGGCCTGCAGCAACCAGGATTCGGCAAGACCACAAGAGGCTTCTGTCAGCGATTAAAAGGAAAGCAGGGTCGATTCCGAGGTAACCTGTCGGGAAAGCGTGTGGATTTCTCTGGACGTACCGTTATTTCCCCTGATCCGAACTTGGGTATCGACCAAGTCGCTGTCCCTCAACTCGTCGCCAAGAACTTGACATATCCCGAACGGGTCAACCGGCAAAACATTGAAAAGCTGCGGGAGTGCGTCAGAAATGGCTGCGATGTTTGGCCTGGTGCGCAAGCCATTCTGAAAAAGGACGACGATAACTATTACCGATTCAATTTGAGGTTTGGTGACAGACAGTCTGCCGCTCGGCAACTCAGGATTGGTGATGTCGTTGAACGCCACTTGGAAGACGGCGATATTGTCCTCTTCAACCGACAGCCCTCCCTGCACAAGCTGAGTATCATGAGCCACAGGGCCAAGATTCGGCCGTGGAGAACGTTTCGTCTCAACGAGTGTGTCTGCAATCCATATAATGCCGATTTTGACGGTGATGAAATGAACCTCCACGTCCCCCAGACCGAGGAGGCAAGAGCGGAGGCCATTAACCTCATGGGTGTCAAGTACAATCTGGCCACTCCAAAGAATGGCGAACCCATTATCGCGGCTACGCAGGATTTCATTACTGCCGCCTTCCTGCTCAGCAGCAAGGACCGGTTTTACGACCGCAAAACGTTTAGCTACATCTGCATGCACATGATGGAGCCCGGTACGCGAATCGAACTACCACCTCCTGCTGTTCTGGCACCGAGGACGTTGTGGACGGGAAAGCAGATCTTTAGCGTCATGATGAGGCCCAACAAAGACTGCCCCGTCAAGATCAACCTCGACGCCAAGTGCCGAGCGTACAAGGCCCGACCCGGCCAATGCCCAGATATGGACCCCAACGACGGCTGGTTGGTCGTTCGCAACTCGGAAGTCCTATGCGGGCGCATGGACAAGTCGACGGTGGGATCCGGAAAGAAGGACTCCATCTTCTACGTGATTCTTCGAGATTTCGGGCCCGACGAGGCTGTGATCGCCATGAACCGCTTGGCCAAGCTCTGCGCCAGGACACTCACCAATCGGGGCTTCTCCATTGGTGTTGGCGATGTCTTCCCCGTCGAGACGCTCAACGTTGCCAAGGAACAACTAGTCTCGACAGCCTACAAGCAGTGCGACGAACTCATCGAGACGTTTAAGCTGGGCAAGTTGGAAAAGGCGCCTGGTTGCAACATGGAACAGACGCTGGAAAACTCTATATCCGGTATTCTCAGCAAAGTCCGTCAGCAAGCAGGTACCTACTGTATCGACACACTGAGCCGAAACAATGCTCCCCTGATCATGGCGCAGTCCGGGTCCAAAGGCTCCGACATCAACGTTGCGCAGATGGTGGCTGTCGTGGGGCAGCAGATTATCGGTGGTCAGCGAGTTCCGGACGGATTTCAGGACCGCAGTCTGCCTCACTTTTTCAAGAATGCCCGACAACCGCCGTCCAAGGGTTTCGTCAAGAACAGCTTTTATACCGGACTGCTCGCCACGGAATTCCTGTTCCACGCCATCTCCGGTCGTGAAGGTCTGGTTGATACTGCTGTCAAGACGGCCGAAACAGGGTACATGTCGCGGCGATTGATGAAGTCGTTGGAAGATTTGTCGACCCAATACGACGATACCGTCAGGACATCGGGCGGCGGCATTGTCCAGTTTCAGTTTGGCGCGGACAAATTGGACCCCGTTGATATGGAGGGCACGGCCGAACCGGTCAACTTCAAGCGAACCTGGAGTCACGCCGAGACGCTCACGTGGGACAATCAAGAGGCCGCCATGACGCCCAAGGAAATCAGAGACTTTTGCGACTCGATGCTTGCCGTCGAACGCAAGCGCTTTCCGCGGTATGGGTTGGCCAAAGGCGAAGAGCTCGACTATGACGACACCACCGATTATGGTATCGATGAACACGAGGGTGCCAGGCGTTTTCTCAAGACCATTGAGAGCCACGTCGAGGGTCTTGCATCGAAACTGGAACGCGTTCGAAAGTTGGCCGGTTTCGATGGCGACAAGATGCTGAACCTCATTGCGCAAGACCACGCCGACCGCACTGCCAAGGTGACGCCGACGACCTTGCGCCTGTTCATCAAGATGTGTCTGGAAAAGTACAAGAAGGCTCACGTGGAGCCGGGCCATGCCGTCGGCGCCGTGGGAGCGCAGTCCATCGGCGAGCCCGGCACACAGATGACGCTCAAGACGTTCCATTTTGCTGGTGTCGCGGGTATGAGCATCACGCAAGGTGTGCCCCGTATCAAGGAGATTATCAACGCTTCCAAGAACATCAGCACGCCAGTTATTACCTGTCCGCTGATGAATGACCAGCAGATTGAAGCGGCAAGGGTAGTCAAGGGCCGCATCGAAAAGACGTACATCTCGGATGTGCTGCACTTTGTCGAGGACGAATGGCGACCGGGCGAAGGCAATGTGGTCTTGCAGATTGACAAGGCCGCTCTGTCTGACCTGCACCTGGGAATCGGCATCTACGACATTGCCGAAGCCATCTGCAAGCAAAAGAAACTCAAGGTTCTGCGCGAAGACATGTCCGTGTTTGGGGACCGCATCGTCATCCGGGTGCGAGACGGGAGCGACATGCCCGCCAAGAAGACGGTTCGCGTCAAGATTGCCCTAGAAGACAGCGGCGACATGCTGCTCCGGGCCAACTTTTTGCGTCGCGCCCTGCCCAACGTGCCCATTTCGGGGTACCCGGAGGCCACTCGTGCCATCATCCAGACGTCGGAGCAGAACACGCACAAGGTCCTCGTCGAAGGGTACGGATTGCGGGAATGCATGACCACGGAAGGCGTCATTGGCACGCAGACTCGCTCCAACAACGTCATGGAGTGCCGCGACGTTCTCGGCATCGAGGCCGCCCGGAGCACCATTGCCGACGAAATCAGCCAAGTCATGGGCGACATGGGCATCGATCCGCGACACATGCAGCTCCTGGCCGATGTCATGACGTACAAGGGCGAGGTCCTCGGCATCACACGATTTGGTCTCTCCAAAATGAGAGACAGCGTCCTGCAGCTCGCGTCCTTTGAAAAGACGCCCGATCACTTGTTTGACGCGGCCGCCGGCATGAAGACTGATCAGATTGAGGGCGTGAGCGAGTGCATCATCATGGGACAGACCATGGCGGTGGGGACGGGCGCGTTCCAGGTCGTGCGTCGGCTGGGCTTGCGGCCGGGAGACTTGTCTGAGAAGAAGACGTTGTTTGAGGATGCGTGGAATGGTGAAGTGGCGCGGAAAAGAAAACTACGACGGGGTATTAAAGCGGTAATGGAATGAAATGGGACTGGGACTGGGACTGGGACTGGGAATGGGAATGGAAAATGGTTGACTTGTGTGGTATACAGTTGGTATCTCTTTTTCTTCTTCTTTTTTGTTTTCTCCTTCAGTTTGGGGCGGTTCTTGCGTCTTTATATATGGGTATAGTAGCGATTCGCCATGCGTCTGTGCCATCTACGATGGGGGTCAACGAAACACATTTTGCGGAAAAAAAAAATTCCTACAAGGTGCCGATCAAGATCCGATGCGCTTTCATCCATAAGCCGCTTTTATTCACCTCGTACAGGCCTCATGCGGTATGCGTCAACTTCACCTGGCCATCATGGTCAATGTCCCCTTCCCATCGACCGCTTGTGCTTCAGGCATTCAAGGGAGAAGTTCCCTCTTCACCAGGGGCGTACACACAAAGTCCGCAGTAGCCGGCTAGCTTTTTGCGGCCGGAATATCGGGGTGTGTGTACTGTCCAGGGCTTGAAGACGAAGACGGATGGCAGAGAAAACAAGGTACAACATGGCGGGAACGCATCGTGCTCCTCGCAACTCACAAGACTAGCTGCGAGGCCCGCGGGAAAGAAGCGGTGGGGGAACACAAAGCTGTTGCACGGATACAAGGGCGCCTAACTGACTAGGTAGTGTGATCATTGATGCGGTCACATCCATTTTTTTTTTTTTTTTTTTTTTGTGCGATGAAGAGCCTTGGGGACCTCGACGGAATATGTCCTGCATTGAGCTCCATGGCTGTCACATGGTTCTTCTCTGGCTCAATGAGACGAGGCGGTGGAGTCAGACCGAACAACGTTTGTGTTTTATAGTGGAGAAAACTTGTCGGTAGGTAGTTGGCCGAGTCTTGTTTTGTAGCCCGTTGGTTGAATCCTGCTGTTGTTGTTTCTGGGGACAAACAAAAGAAAGAAGGAAAGAAGAAGAAAAAAGAAAAAAATAACCCCCCTTAAAAAAAAAAAAAAAAAAAAAAAAAAAAAAACAAAAACTGCACTGTTCATTCAGATCCCATTGGTTAATTCACCAGGGCCGACTTGGACTCGGCGGCGGGATGCTGGTGGCGCCTTTCGTAAAAAGACATCATGCGAGATGGACTAAGCGAGGGGAATGGGAAGGAAAGCAGGAAGAGGGTTCTCGCGCATAATGGATTCATTCTTAATTTTTTTGAGGATTGGGACTGGGTCAAGGTCCGCGGTCATTCCGTGGGAATATAGACAAGCCTCATGTTGAAAAGTCGGCACCCGAGTGGGTAAACGAGCCGACGGCTGGTATTAGGTTCATCTGCCATATTCGGCTGCGAGTAAAATGGCTTCAACATGGGCCTTTTCAAGCATGAAATATATCGTGAACGAAAGCCTGATAAACTTGCTTGTAAGCAATCATGGTACAAGAACCGCTGCTATATTAGTCTTTCTTTTTTTTTTTCTTTTTTTTTCTTTTTTTTTCCCCCCTCGACAAAGACAAGGGGGCGCGCGCTAAGCATTGACTAAACTTGGTTTCATGTGGACTGTAATGGTCAGTTGGTATCGCCTGTCTTGACCATATCCGTGTCATGAGTCCACGACTGGGTTGCCAACAATTCACAAAGAGGAGAACCAGATCAATAGTGGCCTAGGATATAGGGAGGACGGATGTGGGAGTTTATCGTGACACTGAGATGCCTGCTTGCGGGATGGGGGAGACAATCGAGGCTCTCTCTTGGTGTTGCGGCAGCATTTGGTGATCCTTTGGGAAGGTGGTGTCAATGTCCCTCCACGAAGTCTTTTTGACGGAACCGGGATTTGCATATGGTGCATACATACAGTGTACATTGGGTACATGTGTATATCGGTACATACCTAGTACCTAGGTGGCATAAACGCAGCGGATCCGATTGTCGCTGGATTCCTTGGAGCATTGTCGACAGGATGACGATTTATCCCCGACGCCGAGGAAACAATTTGGCTAGCGGCCTGTGTCAAGCACAATGGTACGTTTGTTGTGGTCGCTCTGCCTTTCATGCAACACACCAGGCCAGACTGCATGACTACCTTTTGTTCATACACACATCAACAAATGGCCACAATCAGGTTCAATTTGCGGTCAACCTGCCTCTTTGGAGAGTGCCCATGCCGACACACTGCTTGTCGTTCTTCTTGACCACGGGTCTTGGATGAAAATGGTGCTGATGTGAAAGGATCAGCACAATACATGTTGTCGTGGACAAGGATAGGGGGTCGGCTGGACCTGCATAAACGGTGAGCGGCAAACTGACGAGGACCCTTGAAAGAAGTTGTGAAGAAAGAAAACGGGACAGGAAAAAAAAAGGTGGGGGGGACGAGAAGAATAACGTCCGTGGGCGGTGTTGAAGAAGAACGGCACGAAACTCATCGTGTCACTGATCTAACAATGTCAGGCCGATCCGTTTCTATCATGTCTGGTGTCGGATGGGGCCGGGGCCCGGCGTCAGGGGCAGGCCAAGATGAATGCCAGGCACGGCGTTAGGCACGATTGATCATTGATGGCAGGTGCCAGGCAGTTGACGATCAATTGACGGCTACTGGACCGCCTTGGGGACCCCAGACGGAAGCCGATAAGCCGACGTGGTCGCGGCTTCCAAAAGCCACGTACGTCCCACATCCGACACCATCAACGAAAAATCCACGAAGCCAGCATTGACAATCCCAGCGTCAACCATCCCGGTATCAAAGCCCAGCATCAACGAATGCAGCATCAAAACGCCCGAGCCGGGCCTCGTTCGCCCCAATCCATCGAACCCGAGGCCATCTTGCGCTTCCGCACTCGTCATCAACGCAGGAAGTAGCCAAGCAGTTTGCGTGTCGCCTCGTGCATTGGGCTCGGCCTTTTCCGCCCACACGCCCACACGCCCTTCACGTCCCCAAATTTGACAACCAAAACGGGACGAGGACGGCTTGTTCCTAGCCATTTCCACATGCTCTTTTCCTGTCAAGTCCTGCGCTTAATGCTACATGTTGGAAGATGTGCTCAGTATCGGTGGAGAACAGCACTGGGGTATCGCCAGGGTCCAGGGCGACCAGGGTGCCCCCTTGAACCGTCCCCTGCCGCCGTCTCATGGCACCAAATGCGCTGCTCGAGTTCCATGCGGAAGCATGTCGTCGTGCGAAACCAACCGATGACCTGTGGCCGGTCCTGTCACTGGGCAGGAGAGAAGGGAAATTGGTATAAAAGGGCCAATGGAAGCCGCGCCGTAAAACAAGTCAGAAAAGTAAAATATCACTTGAGCGCGGCTCCTTGGGAAATATCTTGACAAGACTAGACACTGACTTTTGCTATGAGGAACGCTCTCTTCCTACTCGCTGGCCTTGTCGCCACGGGCCTTGCTATATCTTCGGATTCCCACGTTCTCCACGAGAAGCGTGACTTGGATGGGCCGACAAACTGGATCAAGAGGGAACCTGCCCATGCCGAAGCCAACATTCCCGTGAAAATTGCCTTGAAGCAAGAGAATCTGGATAAAGGCATGGACTTGATAATGGAGGTGTAAGTAGAAAAAAAAACGAAAAGAAAAGAAAAGAAAGAAAGAAAGAAAGAAAGAAAGAAAGAAAGAAAGAATAAGAATAAGAAGATCGGAAGAGAAAAAAAAAGAAAAAGAAAAAGAAAAAGAAAAAGAAAAAGACTGGCCCGGGTAGGTATTGAAAGTAGAATGGCAAAAAAAAAAAAAAAGGGGAAGAAAAAAAGAAAAGAGGAAAGAAGAAAATTCAAAGAATACCGGAACAAACCACGTCCCACATCCACTGACGAATTTTCTTTATAGCGCGGATCCCAGTTCTGCCAAATATGGCCATTATTACAAGCGCGACCAAGTCATCGACTTGTTTGCTCCCAAACAGGCAACAATCGACGCTGTCAAGAACTGGCTCGTCAAGTCGGGAGTCTCGGCACAAAACATCACTCTCTCCAAGAACAGGGGCTGGATCAAGTTTAATTCTAGTGTGAAAAAGCTTCAGTCACTTGTCAAAGCCGACTACCATGTCTATGAGCACCTTCGGTCCAGGAGCGACCACATTGGCACCGAAGCGTACAGCCTACCAGCAGATATTGCTCCCCTTGTAGATTTTGTTCTGCCCGGCACCACATTTGCAGAGTTCCGCAGGAAAATCAACAAGAAAGGAATTAGTCTTGGTCCCACCGTGGAGCGTTTTGTGCCCCTCACTCAGGCTCAAGAAGAAGAGTTTATGAGATTCAGGAGTAAGTGCTGTTCAAAACAAAAGTACACGGGAACAAGGGCATGTGAGCCGATATGCTATACACATGGCTGGGATTGTTGTTTTACGGACAAAAAACAAGCTAACTGTTTCGCGCCTTGTAGACGGCACTTCCGCCTGCGACAGGTACATCACGCCGCAGTGCATCAAGGCCATTTACGATATTCCCGAGGGCACTCTCAACAACAGCGAAAACTCTCTTGGCATCTTCGAATCCCTGGGCGACGTGTATGCGCAAGAAGATCTGGATGCCTTTTACGAGCGCATGGCGTCCAACATTCCTGCAGGTACCGGCCCCGACCTGGACCTCATCAATGGCGCCACTGCTCCCATTGCTCCCGGCTTCGCTGGGTCCGAGTCGAGTCTCGATTTCCAAATGGCTATCCCCATCATTTACCCTCAGAAGACGACTCTCTTCCAGGTCAGTGACCAGGAAGACCCTTTTTTTGCTTTATTTGATGCCATCGATGGCGGCTTCTGCGACGTAGACCCCCAGAGAAACCCCAATGGGATGTGCGACGTCTTTGAACCGACCAATGTCATCTCCATCTCGTACGGTGGCACAGAAGATGAATATACTCCCAAGGAGCTCATGGTATGTAATTTTGATTCAACTCAACCCTCCTTCAAGAAAAAAAAAAAAAAAGAGAGAGAGAGAGAGAGAATGGTTATTCGAGTCTTCACACATAGGGCAACCAAGCTGATTTTGTCTTTGTTCCAGCGTCAATGCGAAGAGTTTCTGAAGCTCGGTTTACAAGGTATTTCCGTCATCGTTGCCAGCGGTGACGTCGGTGTTGCTAGCCAGAGTGGCTACTGCCTGGGACCTCATCACGATGTCTTTGTCGCCATGAACCCAGCAGGATGCCCCTTTGTGACAGCGGTCGGGTCAACAACACTCTCGCGGGGTGCGCGTGTCGGCCACGCCGTTCAGCCTGCCGAAATTGCCACGAACAGATTCTCATCGTCGGGTGGCTTCAGTAACATGTTTTCAACCCCCCCCTGGCAAACCAATGCCGTGAATAAATACCTCCTCCGCCACAACCCCAATTACTTTTCGTACAACTCGACCGGCAACATCGTTCCCAACAACACGCGCGGCATTTATAACCGAGGCGGCCGCGCTTATCCTGACGTTTCCGCGCTGGGGGATAAAGGCGTCGTCGTCGTTAACGGAGAAATGGGTCTCATTGGCGGGACAAGCATGTCGGCACCGATTGTGGCCGCCATTTTCACTCGCATCAACGAGGAGCGCATGCTTCTTGGAAAGGGCCCGGTCGGCCTCATCAACCCCGCCTTGTACAAGGCGTATGATGCCAATATGCGGGATCCTATTTTTAGCGATGTGATGGTGGGTGACCAGCGATTGGGAGGGCCTTTTGACGCACGGAATCCAAGCATCTGCGGGAACAACGGATTCTCGGCCGTCCAGGGATGGGATCCCGTCACAGGACTGGGCACTCCCAAGTATCCCCAGATGTTGCAGTATTTCATCAATCTATAGATTGATACCTATCACCGCACACGCACACACACACACACGCACACACACACACACACACACATATATATAGAGGCAGGAGCATGATGGATTTGTCATTCTTTTTCTTGTTTCATTTTCTCTATCTCCGTGTTCATTCATTGAGGAAAGAAGAACAATGTGCTAGTAGAATGCTATGATTGCTGTTGAGAGAGGGGGTCTCGGCGCTACTTGGGGTCATATAGACGGAAGAGGTGGGAAATGGAAGTACATGGGCATCGATGTATGCACAGACATGTACAATATATATATATATATATACACATCCCTTACATACATGTATAAAAGGGACCATTTTGCCTCGTGCATCATGCCCACACTTTTTAGGCAAAGGGAAAACGTCTTGTCAGCGTAAAGTTAGCATTGAGCACTTGAAAGTTTAAAACAGCAAAAGTGGACATTCTTGCAGTGGGCCAAGATGTGCTGGTCATTCCGACTCGTGAGTGGGAACTTTGGAGTCTTGGACGGGCTGAGGAATGGTGGGGCCGTGTTTGCCACCCGTGGCAGCCAATAGGTGGTCGTGATGTGATGGTGGTGGTGGTGACCTTGTCATGTGTTGGGGATGACGGAGAGGCCATTTGGAAGACAGCTTGGACGTCTTCACTTCGGTATTGTGATTTGATGTTTTTCAATTCTTTTGTAAGCCCCTTTCCCTCCAATCTTACTCACTACTTCAAAAGACATCATCTTACTGCCGCCAAGACGGGGCAAAAGCACGAGCACAGAATGCCTCGAGACCCGATCCCCAACATCATCAGGCACGAGCTGCCAGGGGGGGTCACGTACGACCTCAGCTGGTCGGACCACATCCTCATCTCGGTGCCACCAGAATCGACATGGTCGAGCGGGCTGCATTGGCACGAAGGCCACACGGAGTACCTCAAGGTCGTGCAGGGCAGTATTCGCGTCCGGGTGGGATCGCGAACACGCATCGTGTCCGCCTCGGGGGGCAGACAGCCCGAGATTCGCATCGACAAGTTCGTCTCGCACGAGTGGCGGCGCGCGGAGGCGGGAAGCGCGGGTGCGGGGGAGGAGGAGGAGGAGGAGGAGGAGGCCATTGTCATGGAGAGATGGGATCCGCCTGACGGGGAAAAGACGCTGCTGCTGCGGAATGTCAACGGCGTGATGCTCGAGGCGCCGCAGCTGTTGCAGAAGCAGCAGCGGCAGCGGCAGCGGCAGCGGCAGCAGCAGCATCATCACGAGCAGGGCCTGCTGGCGTGGTGTCCGGTCGCGGTGGCGCAGTTTCTGCTGGCGCTCTGGGTCGAGCTGAGGGTCATGGTCATGTTTGCGCATCTGGACAACATTCCCGTCTTTGTCGACCTGCCGAGCTGGAGCAGGCTGCGCAAGGCGAATGTGCTGTCGGCGCAGAGTCTGGCCATGGTGGACTGGGTCTTGTCGCACTTGATTCTGTCGGTGGCGGCGTTTGTGGGTTGGATCGTGGGCGTGCAGCCGGTGGACGAACGATATACGCCCCCGGGAGAAATGGCGTACTGGATAGCGGGACGAGGGGGGTTCTGGGAGGAGCAGGAGCAGGAGTAATGGAGTAATGGGCAATCAAGGGGGGTAATGGAAGTATTGGGAGCAACGAGAAGCAACGAGAGCAACGAGAGCAACGAGAACAACGAGAGTAGTCGTGATATGGGAAACTTGACGTTTCAGCATGGGACACGTGCGCGGTTGTCGTGTTGTCTTGCACAACAGGGGGCGGGGGGAAATTGGGCGCCGGTTCCCGAGTCCGAGTCTGTGCGCTGCCTCCTCCCTCGCTCCTTCCCTCGTCGCTCGGCCTCGCTTGCTGGATGCCCCTGTTCGGCTTCGGCCAGATCAAGGGCCTATCAGTCTGAACCCTGGTTTTTTTTTTTTTTTTTTTTGGCCTTCTTCTTTCTTTTTTTGGTCCCCTCAAAGCAAATGTCTGTCCGACCTTGATCCGGCCTTGAGGACATCAAAGCCCCTCATCCATCATCCACCATCCACCATCCACCATCCATCGACGATGCCTTCAATCGTACTGTCCTGTCTCTGTGGCCTTGCTGGGCCTCGCGACGCGCAACATGTCTTTGGCGCCCGGCTTGGATAGAAACCAACGTGCTGCCGCCGCTGCCGCCGCTGCTACGCCCTGGCGTCCTCTGCTTGTTCGTCTCGCGAGACGACGGCCCGTAAATTTCATCTCGATTCACTATGCCTACTTTATCCTGGTCCCCTTGATTTGTTCCATTGTTCTCTGGGCATCAGCAGATCCCACTTCCAGCATTACCTACGCGGACAGCTTATTCCTCGTCGTGTCTGCCATCACCGAGGCCGGCCTAAACACTGTCGATCTGAGCAACTTGACGACATGGCAGCAAATCATTCTGTTTCTCCTGATCCTATGCGGTGGCTCGGTCTGGGCCTCCATCTGGCTCATTGTCGTTCGGAGGCGCTCGTTCAAGAGGCTGCTGCAGGCTGACGGCTTGTATGATCGGCCACCAGGGCAACCAGCCCAAGGATGCGCTCGCCAAGGTATTCTCTGCGTCGAGAGGGGAGCTTGCAGCCCCAACAACAATGGCATCAAACAAGTCTCGCTCTCTCCCGTGAATGTGAGCCCTGCAGATGCCGAGTGCAACCCTCTAATCTTCTTGAACAACAAGACCATCGGACGCAACGGCGGCTTTGTCAACATCTCTCCCGAGGAGCAGAAACATGTCCGTGGCGTCGAGTACAGGGCACTCAGCTTGCTGTCCGTGGTGGTGCCGCTGTATTTTGCTCTCTGGCAGCTGCTGGGCTGTCTGGGCCTGGGCGCTTGGATCGCCAACAATCGCCCCGGCCCGGCGCTTGCCAATGGCATCAACCCCTGGTGGCTGGGCATATTCAACGGCGTCTCGGCCTTCAACAACTCGGGAATGTCTCTGCTTGACGCAAACGTGGTGCCTTACCAAACCTCACGCTACGTGCTCATCACCATGGGTCTCATGATTCTCGCCGGAAACACAGCCTATCCCGTTCTTCTGCGCCTGATACTATGGGTCATGTTCCAGATTCTGAAGGCACTGCCTGCTGGGCCGCGTGTTTTGACGGCAAAACTGACGGTCGAGTATATCTTAAAGTATCCCAGACGAGTCTATACCAGCTTGTTTCCGACACGACATACGTGGTGGCTGGCATGCATGGTTGTTTTGCTCAATAGTGTAGGTTTGACGGCCTTTGAAGTTTTGAATGCCGGGAATCCCCTCATCGAGGCCATACCTCCTGGTAGCCGTCACTTGGACGGACTCTTTCAGACAATAGGTATGTTTCGATATCATTATTGCAGTGACCGGAATCCGCTCACCTCTGCCGTATTTTCTTGTTTTCCTCTTCTTTCTTTCTCTTCCCCTCTCGAGTTTTCTTTATCGCTTTCCTTCTTTCTTTCCCATGACCTAGATATCTGACATTTATTACTTTTAGCTGTCCGAGCTGGTGGTTTCTATGTCGTCCCCATTGCTCATCTAAATATTGGCCTGCTCATACTCTACCTCATCATGATGTACATTTCCGCCTTTCCCGTCATCCTCACCGTGCGCCACTCAAATGTCCACGAAGCCAAGTCTAGTGGTCATTTCCCCCACGACGCGCCATCGTCTGATATTGAGGGTTTGGTCATTCGAGCTGCTCCGAACCATTTTGACTTCCAGTCAGCGTCGTTGTTCATCTCACAGCAGGTCAAGGGTCAGCTGGCCCACGATATGTGGCTGCTCGCCATGGCCGTATTCATCATCACCACGATTGAGGCATCAAACTTTTCCAGAGATCCAGTGTCATACAGCGTCTTTAACATCATGTTTGAAGTCGTGTCCGCCTATGGCTGTGTTGGTCTCTCCGTCGGCCTGCCGAACAAGAACTACAGCTTCTCCGGTGGCTGGCACAGCGCCAGCAAGCTCATTCTCTGTCTTGTCATGATTCGTGGAAGGCACAGAGACTTGCCCGCTTCGACAGACCATGCCGTTTGTTTACCTGGGAGACATGAGGAACTTGGAAAGGAGGACGGGCACCGCGCTAACGGCAGGACGGACGGGAAGAGGCGGGGCCTGCAGTGTGCCAAGTTGAGTTGAGCAAGCAAGAAGAAGAAGAAGGAACGGGCCAGGCAAAGGAGAAAAGTCATTCGCGGTCCTGCAGCCCAATCGTAAAATCCGGGTGTAGGCGAAGCATTAGATGGATGTATATAGGCACGGACAGATATAGATGGGGACGCTGGTTATATAGGCAATTCTACGTCAAGAGGAACAGAGAGGGAGCCGCCTTGGCGACGAGCACACGAATCCACACATGTAACCATACAAGTAACCATGTATTGTGCTCTCTGTCTTTCTAACAACGGCACACCTGGAATGACCCCCCGGTTTCTGCCCACAGGCGGCCAGGCGTGGATAGGTGGCCGGGTACCAGTCATTCTGCTGCGACCCTAGCACCATCAACGTGGTAGCAGAAAAAAAAAAGAAAAGAAAAAAAAAGAAAGCGATGGCCCATGATCCGTCACCGCCAGTAGCGCAAGGCACATCGCGCCTAGTTTGCACAAGGCCATGATTTCCAACATGTCGGACTTGGAAGGAGAAGAACTCCGTAAAAAGTCCTCCAGCACCAATTATTTCTAGCAATGGCGGTAGGGATGAACATGGTAAATGTAGATATCGCTTGTGCTAGTGCTGGTGCTGGTGGTGATGCTGGTGCTGGTGCTGGGGGGTCAACGCTCTTTTCGAGCCCTTGGACAGAATACGAGAAGCACCGGACCTCGATGTCAGTCGATTCAAGGCACACAAACGACGCTTTGTGACTTGGTTTTGTCATCATTCTTCAAGTGATGACTGGCATTCTGATCAAGGAAGGACAGTCAGCAAGGTTCCTTCAATAAAAAAAGGGAGAAAGGAAAAAGAAAAGAAAACGGTACCAGGCAGCCAGATTTTGGGTTGCACAGATTTGGAAAGTTCTCACCTTGTTCATAACATTCTGTAACGCAAGTGCTTGATTGAGTATATCATCATGACTCCTCTTCCACAGAAGATCAAATGTCGATCCAATTCATCTGTTCGATGGCAGTGTTTCTCATACCCGGCGTCTCGCGCAGGCAATTAGGCGAAACGAGCGACTGGGTGTGTAAAAAGGCAGAACCGACGCTGCTGTTTGCGATATTCTCCGGTGGATGAGTTTTCGGAAAACAAAATTGCGCTGCGCTTCCCCGGTAGATAGGGTCCAATTGGCCCGGCCTGGCTCGGCACCACGGTGCGCGAAGATGACACGCGATCCGTTGATGTACACCTAGTCGGATATAGCATCATCGCCATTGTGGTCATTGTGTAGTGTCCGTATTGTCCAGCCGCACATGTGGTTGAGATTTGAGATCAAGTTTCGAATGATGGGGGGATTTGAAAAGGACATGAAAAAGGAACAAAATATTACTCTTGGCATGGGGATCCAAAAAGAAAAAAAAAGGAAGGAAAAAGAATGCATGCATGCATGCATGCATGAATGAATGAATAAAAAAACAAAAACAAAAAAAAAAACAAAAAAAAAAAAAAACAAAGAGACATC
>SRPU01000217.1:0-26500 GCA_018360185.1 Claviceps lovelessii
AAAAAAAAAAAAAAAAAAAAAAAAAAAAAAAAAAAAAAAAAAAAAAAAAAAAAAAAAAAAAAGCATCAAAATTGTGCGCGACTTACAGGTAATGACAATGCACAATCAGGTGTTGATGAGGCCAGGGGCACATCAAGAGGCTTAGCTGTGCCGGGTTCGTGCTTGACTGCCGATACAGGCGGCGTTGTGACTGATATCGCAGAAGACTTTGGTCTAGGCGGTTTGGTCGGCGCCTTTCCTTTGGCCCTTGCACTGGGATTGAGTTCTAGTATGAACTGACTGCCAGCACTCATATTAGGTTTGGGGGTCTTAGGAACAGGTGGCTTGAAGAAACCGGCGCCGACAGTTGAGGAATTATGATTGCTGTTGGTAATATTAAACGGCGTGGTATGGATATCGATATTCCTGTTGATACTCCTGTTGCCACTGTTATGGAAATCGCTCATCGCAGAAGCAGAGTTTGTATGGTTGTTCTTGTTGACGTTGTTGAAGCTTTTTGGAGGGGACTGGTCCATCCCCGTGCTGGTCGTTCCGGGGGGGCGCCATATCTCGAATCCAGGGGTACCTCCAACTGCTTGAGCGATTTGATTTGCGGAGCTCGTAATGACGGGCGATACCATCAATGGGGAAGACGCCATATGGGTGTTGAGCATTGGAGAATGAGCAGCCGGACTTCGCATACGATTGTTGGACATAAAATCGTCAAGGCTTCCAAACTGTGCAGAAGATGGAGTGGCGATAGGACTCGCCATTCTGTTTTCTTGGTAGCTCCCGTACGACAAGGACGGCGGGCTCATTGATATAGGGCTCGTCACTCGTGGCATCGAATCGAACGAGCCCCAACTCTCACCAGCCATGACGACTGGGCTCGCATTTCTGTTTGGGTTGAATCCCATGTTGCCTCCACCGCCGCCAGCACCACTGCCGCAATATGACAGAGGGTCGAAACCAAGATTCGTCTGGAAGCTGTTCATACCCACTGACGGGCTCTGAAGGGTATGTTGGTGATGATGCTGACCGTTGCCGCTGTTCATGTTGCTGATATCGGTGTTGATAGGTCTCGGCGGTACAGGCGGTGCAAGTGGCTTTTGCTCGAACGGATTGAACCCCTTGTTTTCAAAGTGAGCGACTAATCGACCGACTACTCTGCCTCCCGCTCCCTGCTGAGACGTATCAAGAGCCTCCAGTTCCATGTCGGTACCTCCCTGGTTATTGTGACGCTGGTGGCCATGATGATAGTCGGTCTGCATGTCAGAGGACGTCGGCGCCCAGTCCATTCCTCCTCCCACATGGTTGAAAGCTTGCCTCCCGTCGTGGTTTTGCTCTGGCGGGATTTCTGAAGATGAGGCCAAGTCGTCGCCGAAGTCGAATCTGGGCCAAGTCTGATGAGTAAAACCGTAGGATTCTGTGTTGAAGGCAGAAGCCGTTGGTTTTCCTGGGGAGAAATTAAACATGTCAACAAACAAGCCGAGTAAACGGACCTTCTTTCAAGGCCCAGTCTGCTGGCTGAAGGTCAGACACTTATAGTGACTCGAACGAGTCGAGTACCACTTTATTATGCTCAATCGCCAACACAAGAATGCATCACTCGTCAAGCGGGTGAGCTGTCGGACAGGTACAGGACTATCACGAACGGAATGACGAAGCAGGCGGCCACCGGCGCCCATAATCGCCAGTATGAGGGAATGAAGCTTGTAGTTAGCCAGCGAGCTGTTGCGGCAGCAAGAACAGAGCAGGGAAACAGTCAGCAACAAGGAAGTAATTGGCAGAGAATGAGCGTTTTGGCTATCGATACCGTTCCCCAGAATCGGCTGATTTGGGTAAAGTCTTAATAGGGCAAGGCTCCGAGTCGGATAGAGTCTTGGTCTTAGTTTGTTATTCTTTTCTGCTTCGACGCCAGTGGAGGGAGAGGGCTGTGGGCCACCACACACACGCCAGAGTCAGGGTCGCTGGTTCTGCTGGGGAGGCAAAGCCACGCGCCTGAAAGCGCTAAAATACAAAAGTTCCCTTGGTCAAATTATCCTGTTGAGGAAAGCCTAATGGACAGCTTTTGAGGCGTTTTTGTTTTTCTCTGGGAAGGGGGACTATGGCGATAAGGTAGTGGACTACCTAAACAACGGATGAGGACGAACAAGCTCCAGTTATGAGCTGGGACTTATTAGGTGGACAGCCCCAACGTTTGTCCGGAAACAAAAATAAAAAATTACGGACAAAGAACGAGGGAGTGAAGAAAAGCAGGCGACGGGGACAAACGAGGTGGAGAAGGGGGTGGCAGACGTAAAGAAATTGGGTAGAGAAGCGGTTGCAACGAGGAGGGTGATGTAACCTCATATGGGCTGAAGACAGGAAAAGTTGGCGACTGATGAGAGCGCAAGTGGTCGACGCAAAGGGGGAAAAAAAAAGGAAAAGGAAAAGGAATCCAGGACCGCGGAGGACAAGAGCAGGGCTTGCTGGATGGCAAGATTGGTTGTGATGAGAGGGGGGCAGTGAGCGTGCCGTGGAAATATGGACATGCGACTAACCCGCCAGGAAAAGAAGGTGAAATGGGCCCCGGACCACCACACACGAGCAGAGGGAGAGGGCGCCAATCACAAGGCATTGATACAAGCCTCAAGCACACACATTGATCGCACCTTGATCGCGAGCTGGGAGAACAGGAGCCAAAGACAGCAGGAAAGCCGTGTGGTGTACCCAGTCAAGGCGCAGGGAAAACGCCCGAGGCCACTGGCCAGCGCGAACAAGTCTGGTCTGATACGACGAATCGAGCCGTCAATGCGAGTCTGATGAACAGTCAACACTTTGGCGACCATGCAGGCTCGTCCCCATCTCCCCATCTTGCAGCCGCATTGCCTGTCAACGTCACCCAGTCAATCAGCGTGTGCGGATTCCAGAAGGATTCCTCGTCGTCTCTGCTTCGGTGATTTGCCATTTGTTCAGGCTGGGTGCCATAAAAAGACAAGAGTTGTGCCGGGGCCCCGCCGGAGCCATCACGCGTGAGGGGCAGGCATCGAGCAAGCTTGTCGCGGCCACGTGCGCTTGGCTTTGCTGCTTTTGGTGGACGACGTTTGTGCTGGATCAGGACGGACAAATTTCTGGCATGACGATATATGACCAATCATTGTCACTCTGATAGCGCACAAAGCCGGCTGGGAAAACCAGGTAGAGGTTCCCTCAGCCATGGCCCCTGACGATGTGCGCCACAGTTCGTTTAAGCATTTTGCAAAACTCAGATCTGCTCTCTTACATGGTTTATGGAGGCGGCGCCACTCTATCGGCATTCAAAGAATTCGGATGGTCAATCGTGACAAGCTCGTCAAGCTCGACACTAACAAGCGATTTGCCAAGACCACACATAACATGGCTTGTTCACGAGAGACAAACACGCCGGGAAAAAAAAAAGAAACAAGAAAAGAAAAGAAAAAAACACTCAAGGCGGGCAAAGCATGTTGCAGCGATAGTTGTGGGAGCGGTGTAGATTTGCGACAACTAAGGACGCTTCAGCCACGACCCGACAAGCTTGTCTGCCGACTCAAGGGAAACTCAATGCGGTTGTTCTTATGAAGAATCATTTTCCGTCGGCCGTTCATCCGAATGATCCTAAAGGGCAAATGATTGCAGCTAGCACAGGAGCTCGGGCGTCTAAAACATGCTTTGGAAGCAATCTAGAAGGATATCAAGCGGCTCTAGCGCCTTTCTGTCCTTTTTTTTTTTTTTTTTTTTTTTTTTTTTTTCGAATACGCAGAGCGTTCTCGAGAAGAAAAGAATAGATGACCGGGGGGTGACGGCATGGCGACAAGAGACGGCGAGAAGAGGTGGGACAGTCCGATCACTGCCACCAGCCGCCCACCATCGGACGAGCAAGACGGCCTTGAGTCTTGACACAGCTACCTGCTATTGTGCAGCCTAGACGCTTCCTGCATTGCATTGTATGCATTGTGCAATATTCCGGCCCAGTATTAGCGCATGTGGGCAAATGAGCTTATCGCCAAGCCCCAGCTCGTGTGTGGGGGATTGACGTCGACGGACGACGGGGCGAGACCTGGTTCAGCCGAGGATTCAGCCAGGGCTGCGTGTCTTGGCTACTTCTTCATCCTTTCCCTCCGCGGGCCCCCTCGCCCGCCGCGGAGGCGCCAGTCACGAGAGGTCAAGCAAGTGTGTACTGTACATACGACGCAACGAGCTCCCCGAGGCCAGAGGTCAGAGGCTCGCGCATGGCTGAAAGCCTGCGACCATGCATTGGGCCATGGGAGGCGGCCGCTCCAATCTAGTCATCCGAGCACGATGTGACGACGAGAAAATGCCCGAATGCTGATGCCATCTTTACTTTTGGATGCTGCGATGCCTCTTTGCCTCGGCGCCTCGGCACCGGTATGATTTGTCGTCACTGATCAGCTCGTATCACGGGACACGGAGTCCATCGGGCGGGGAGAGGGGGGGCTCTCTCTCCTCTCGCATGCAGATCTGGCGCGGAAACTGGCGGTGGGACGCTGGACGCTTTTTACTCTCTTCTCCAGGGTTGATCACAGGCATTGGAACTGGCATAATCGGGACGGGATGACATACATATGTATGTACGTACATGCGTATGTACAAGTGTATGTATGTACATTCATGTGTGTGCGTGCGTACGCACATACATTGTACATACATAGTACATATGTACGCACTGCGCAGATTGGTCGTTCTCGAAAGAAATGGCGCGATGCAGGCCGCACGCGCGCGAGTTAGCCGATCACAGCTGCTCCTGTCCAGTCATGGAGCCTGCCCATTGGCTTAGTCGAGACAGTCGAGACAGTTGACACATTTGACACATTTGACACAAATGCAACAATTAGACAGACGCCCCATAACAGTAAACAGGTCAGCCAGGCGGAATTTTCGTTGGACGAGACCAGACAGCCGCATGCTTTGCGCCTTATTTCAGGACCGGTCCGACACGGTTGACAACGGATCATGCAAACCCAAGCTTGTCAGCTGAAGCTGAAGTTGAAGCTGGACGCCGGAAGCCGGAAGCACAAAGAAGAAAGGCGACTGCGACGGCGGACTTTATTTCCACGCGCACCAAGAACCCGACTATGGCTTCACCGGCAAACAAAGCAAGTACAAATGGTGCCAATCGCCAAGCCAAGCGACTGCCACGCGAGCGATTCCAGGGTCCACTTTGCGAGCCACCCAACCTCCGCGGCGGGCTTGGCGATGTCTTGTATGAATGTGCATGTTGACGTTTTTGTTTTATATGTTTGTATTTCTTTCCTTTTTCATTCAATTCATCATTTGTTCCATGTCGTTTCTTATTCTTTTCTGCTCCATGAAAACCCTACCTGCTTCGTTGCTTTCCCCCAAGTGCATTGACGCCGGAAGTAGCCGGAAGACGGGGCCAGCCGTGTCTCAAAATAACGACCTGCTCTTTCTGGATATGGCAGCAACCCCAAAGAGAGGAGGTGGTTCCACCGCGTCAACATGAAGAAAAACTTGGCACATCTCTCACGGGTTTTGTCTGGATGATGAAAGGGGTTGTGCTTGCCCGCTTGGTTGGTCGGTCGCTCGCTTGCTTGCTCAGGACCAAAACATCACAGCCAGCCATGACCGACGTCTCATGCAGATGACGTCCAACCGCTATTCGGCCATTTAGCCAGACCAATCGGCCTGTGCATGAGATTGGCAACAGCTCCCTGCCACTCCGGGCAGAAAATGGTCGTGGGAATGTCACGATTGTGACCCATGAAGTCATGTGCAGCGGCTCAGTCCCGTGCCTTGGCTCACACGGATGTGATACGACGTCCTCTTATTGTGGAGTCTATTTCTCTAGGTCATCTGTCGTCTGTGACGATTGTAGAGGGTTTCTTTCTTTTTCTCACTCCTGTTTTATTCTATCAAGCGTTTTATGTTGTGACTTCTTATCGTTGTTGAGTCCAGTCATTGATTGGCATTGTCGCCACTATCTCTCAATGGCAAACTGAGAGCTAACTGTCCGTTTGATGAGGTGCCGCTAGAACCGTCTTGAATGCCATCAACGACGTTTCATTTCACACAGATGAGACGATGGAAATGCAGTCCAGCACTGCATGTCCTGGCGTGTCAGACAGGGCGGAGGAGTATGCCTTTGGGAATGGGGCCCGAGGCGAAACGACAGACACGGTCCCTGAGATGGCTGGCCGTGTCTGCGCATATGGAAGGCAGCCTCGTTGAGTCTTTGCAAAATATACTCTTAAAAAAAACCACAAGTGAGGTAACAGACGATCATGGCTGAGGTGGGCTACAAAAGCTATGCCATCGAGCGAATACAGCCGCCCCCCCCCCCTCTCTCTCTCTTTACTACAACCGCTTACGAGCCCCTTGGGCAGCAAACATGAGCTCATCAAAGTCCTGTACCAATACACACTCGACGCGCAATCGTTAATGCCTCATGCGCAAATGCCTCGCCAGACTGGACCAGTCCACGTACATGATGGGCCATGAGCTGCACATTGTGTGCGTGTGTCCCACTCTCGCGAATGCCAAGTTGCCCCTCCTACCCTCCCCTTTTCTCTTTTCGCCTTAAGAGTGGTATGCTATAGCTGAACGTGGAAGCCTGGTCGGAGCCAAGCCCGTCGGTGGACAGCGATGGAGATGAACAACGATGCGGAGATCATCTGCGCTGCTTAGATCATGACGGATACCAAGACTGAGAACGCTCCGCTACGGGATGCGGCGCGGCGCAACGGCAGGCAAATATGTATCGTTTAGGAGAAACTGGCTTTACGGTGAGTCTGTTCGTCTTGACTCTGACTTCAAGTCTCTATGATTCCGCTCCCTCTCTCTTTCCCTCTCCTTCTCCGTCCATATTCCATTCCTCCCTCTCCCCTCCCTATTTTCGCCCTCTCCTGCCCTCAAACCACTTCGGCAACAATTCCGTTATCGATGACCCTTTTCTTTCCCACACATACCACCTAAGCCTCACTTCTGCAAACACAAACACCAAAAGCTCAAAGACGTCACCTTTCCCCTTCAGCCCTCCGGAACCGGCCCAACCCCTTCTTTCAAGCTCCCACCCCAAGAGCTCCTCACGCCAGCAACATGCACGGCCACGAAATTACTAGCCCGGACAATGCACGTCAAGTCGCGTGGCTGGACGGGACACTATCGTCGTGGAAATGATGGTGAGTCGTGATGTCAAGTCGTGATGTGCTTGAGGTCTGGTGGGGGTTCCAGGCGTGGTGTTAAGAAGCGCAGTTAGCGTAGATGTGATGAGGGTTGACGCATTTGTTGTTTGTTTGCTTTCTTGCTTGCTTGCGTATTTTCTTTCATCTTTATTACGAGTATACAGTTCAGTGAAATTATGCATACATACTTATTTATTATGATCAATTTACGCTAGGTAGGGTGGCAAGGCCGCCCTAGTATCTACTCCATCTCCTTCGGTTTCTACGTAGGAAAAAAAAAAAGAAAAGCCCCCCAGTGCAGGGAATAAAACCTCTATATGTATATTCATCCCTAGCCCTCCCATCCCGGGAGCCGGTTTGGCCCCGGGTTAAAGCCAGCTCTGGCGCCAGCGTCGCTAGGAATGTGCGGAAAGAGAACCAGAAAGGGAGTTGCGCGGCGCTGTGTTGGGAATGTATGTATTGCTTTGGCTTATTGATATAGTTGGATTTGGCGTTTTCTTTTTATCGCCTTCTTTATCCCGTTTTTCATCTCTTTTTTTCATCTCTTTCTCTTTCATTCATAAATATATATACTGTACTTTCCTTCCCTTCCCCTTTCCCAAGTATAGTCCCCCCCCCCCTCCACACTCTCTCCACCCAACACTCTTTATGCATGAAAATCAGGAACATGATTTCTACGAAGCTATAAAGACAATGTAGCCTCTCTTCAAGAGGAATGTTTTGTCTGTCCGGTAGACTATATCCCAGCGCGTACCACCACCGCAAGTCCTCTTTCCCATCCGCACCAGCATGGCCCGTCTGGTACGGCAATTTCGTTGTAACGCTCTGTTTTGCGGTCTTGTGGTGCCGCGGCTTGTGTGTGTTGCGCTTGGATGGTTGGGGGGGTTAATAGTTAGGGGGGTTTTTTAACAAAAATGAAAGGGAAAGAAAGAATAAGAAGAGGAAGAAGAGGAAAGATAAGAAAGGTAATAAGATAAATAATTAAATAATTAGATAAATAAAAAAGTTTAAAAAAAAGTAAAAAAGAATAAAAAAAGAATAAAAAAAAAAGGAAGGAGAGTAAGAATAAGTGAGAGTAAGTAAGTAAGTAAGAAATAATTATTCTTAATAGAGACAGATATAAAGTAATAAGTAATAAGATAAAGTATATAAAAAGAGATATCATAAATAAAGAGGGCTAGAGGAAGAAAACAGAGATAGAGCACACACACATGTATATATTGTGTCTGCCCAAAAACATCCCAAAAGTCATGCAGTGCCCCAATCAGCTGGGTTCGTCCATCGCGATGCTAAAGCTCACAGCCGGAAAAAGCCGCCACAAGTCATGCCAATCGTAAATGCTTACATGAGGGAATTCCCAATCATCGAATCAGGTGGTTTACAATAGAAGCGCAGGTACATAAACCTTTGGTTGAATGGTTCAAAGTATGGTAAGGAGCGCGCTCACACGCAGAAGAGTCAATCCGCCGCCACGACGAAGCAGGGCTTAATTTATTATCATGATCAGTAATGGCTAGCTTCTAGGCTACGAAAAGAAAGCTATTAAGAAAGACTCCTCTGCGTATGCATTCTTATGATTTGCATGGCCCTCTTCTCTTTGTCACCGAATGGCATCCCTTTTTCTATGCTCCCTCGAGCAAGGATGAGGGGGTTCTCATCTCCTGACACAATATATATATATATATATATAAATATATAAATAAATATATACTGTATGTTCTGTATGTTCTGTATGTTCTGTATGTTCTGTATGTTCTGTATGTTCTGTATATTCTGCATGTTCTGTATGTTCTGTATGTTCTGTATGTTCTGTATGTTCTGTATGTTCTGTATGTTCTGTATGTTCTGTATGTTCTGTATGTTCTGTATATTCTATATATTCTATATATTCTGTATATTCTGTATGTTCTGTATGTTCTATATGTTCTGTATGTTCTGTATATTCTGTATGTTCTATATGTTCTATATGTTCTATATATTCTATATGTTTTGTATGTTCTGTATATTCTATATGTTCTGTATGTTCTGTATATTCTGTATATTCTATATATTCTATATATTGTGTATGTTCTATATGTTCTGTATATTCTATATATTCTATATATTCTATATATTCTATACATTCTATATATTCTATATGTTCTATATGTTCTATATGTTTTATATGTTCTGTATGTTCTATATGTTCTGTATTCGCTGATTATATATATGTAGCCGCCCATGTTGCCCACCCCGTCTAGGTCCAACCTACCATATCAGACACGCATATGCGTTTACGTACATTATGCTAACCAACGACCATTTCTCCTCTTCCCTAAAGCTTCTTCATAGCTCGTTTCCCTCTTCTGCCCTAGGTTTTCCTCTGGGGCATCGGACTTGCCATATTGTAGGGCTTGAAAATATTCATACACGTTATTATACAGGTGCATATGCCTATTTAAATAAAACAATAGGAAAAGAAGAAAAGAAAAGAAAAAGAAAAAATAGTTTAATAAAAACCCTAATGAATCGTCCCTTCTACGCATCGCCCTGTTACGTATTTACAGTCACCATAATACCCGCTGAAAGACGTCAAGACGTTACATGCCATTTCATTACCGAGGCTGTCCAAAATCACGCCCACCCATACACAACAAAAGTCCTTTGTATATTGAAAAAGGCTTATAGGAAAAATGACGCTGTCCTCCGATGTGAGAGCAGTTCGCACAAGTCCCCCCGAATGATGATAATGATGAAGAAGAATGTATACCACAACCCCCGTGAAGCAGGCACCCGTTCCCATCGATGGCTGATCTGGTCGCCTTTGCGGCCAGACCGTTTCACGCTCTCCGTGTATTTGTGCGTCCACGGTTCTCATGTCTGTCTGTCAGGGCGCGTCGTCACGGCCATTTCTAGTTCCGAGTTCATCTCTCGCGCTACCCGCCGATTGTTTCGCGTAGTGTCGGTCGTCTGTTACTTTCTGTCGCATATTCCACGATAGTGGGTGAACGCCACGAGACAACTAAGACTCTTTCATTTACTAGTATTTTTTTATTTTATTTTTTTTACCTTTTTTTTTTTACCTTTTTCTTTTCCTTTCTTTCTCCGTATTTTTAATTTTGGACGCAACAGAATCGTACACCGAGCAAACGCAAGGGCAAACAGAGCGCTGGAGAAAACGAGCGAGAACAGAATTGTCAAGCCAAAGCGAAGGAAGACGATGATGATAATGACGAAATGGTATCAAATGATACTAAAATATACTGGGTATAAGAAGCAGCCAGGAACATGACGTATTTGGCTCTCTTGGCCGTGCACCAAAAGTGTGCATTGAAAGCAATTGGACTTTCGAGACATGATATGCAAAAATGAAAGACAACAAAGAAAGTTGAACTTGAGTCAAAAAACAAATTTGAAACAACAAAGAAACCAAGAGCAAAATATAGGGAAAAGGGGCCTCGGCGCACAAAATCATAAACCACACCTTGCAATAATATTGCAGCAACCGACAAACAAGAAAAGAAAACCGTTTGCAAAGAGTCGTGTTTTTCGTTGGAGCGGATGCACAGCAGGAAAAGGGGTTGCGTAGCATTTGTTCAGATCTCCTCCCCGTCATCTTCATCCTGGAATCGAATCCCGCCCTCGACATGAATGGCATCGCAGACCCATGGATGGTTGGCGACTTTGACGACGGTCCAGCGACTTCGGGCGCGTTTGAGGAGGCCCTCGGTTATTTCCATGGCACCAAGAAGCCCTTGTTCCTTGAACTTGGCTTCGCTGGCTTCGTGGTCCCCGTCCTCACCCCCGAATTCAACCCAGCGCCACTCGACTCTGGCAATCCGGTGACTGGTTCGGCTACGCATTCGGTGCGCATCAGTCATACCAGGATGGGGATCAAAGGGTAGACGAGATTCCAAAAGGGCATAGAGAAGCACGCCCAGTGACCAGGCGTCGATCGCTCGGCCATCGTACGGCTGACCCATAATCACCTCTGGCGCAGCATAATCATCAGAGCCGCAGCGAGTCTCTAGCTTTTCGTCGTCTGCGATTCGCCGAGACAAGCCCAAGTCCGCTAATGTGATGACAGACGTCGGAAATGTTGTCCAGTCGACAGCCGCATCTGCTAGCTCGGGGGGTGTCAAATTGACCAAGACATCTAGCAAACACGTTCAGCGGCATATTCTTCGGTTGGCAGCATGATGGTGGCGGGGAAAGAGGGGGGAAGAGAAAGGGTGGAGAAGAAGGGTGAAGAGGGAGGGTGAAGGCAAGGAGAGATTTGGAAAGTGGACATTAGCGTTTGATAGGAACTTTGAACGTACTCTCCAGTTTTATATCTCGATGGACAATATTCTTCTCGTGCAAGTATTTGACCGCACCAACCATTTCGGCAAAAATTCTACGCAGAATAGCAGGCGTAATCAATTTTCTCTGTGTAGTCGCGATGTCGAACAAATCTCCACCGGGACAGTAACTCAGAACAAGGATGGCCCTGGTCGGCTCTATGCTCCAAGCTTTGAGATTGACAAGGGATGGGTGGTGGATATCCTGCATGATCTCCAGTTCTCGTTTGAGACTCATTTCGATGCGTTCTTCACTCGCACCCCCACGCGGGCCGTGCTCGCATACCTTGACGGCAACAAGCTTCCTGCGACGTTTTTCGTCCGTCACCAAGGCCGAGGTCGACTCAATCGGTTGGCCGTAGTTGGACTTTTGATCGGCAGGCATCGTTTGGCTGCTTGCCAGCATGACACGGCTGAACGTGCCTTGTCCCAGGAAACCTATTGACCTCCAGCGACGGCGTTTCTTATCGTGTCGTCCGCAGGCCTCGAACCACTCGTCACCACCATCTTTTGATAGTGTTTCAACACTCAAATCCTTGGAGGATTCACTGGAAGGCGGGGTCGGCAGTTGCACAACGGTGGAGGTGATTCCTCTTGATTCTGCAAAGTTAATCTCCCTCCTCATCAGAGATTCCTGGCCTTCTGCGGAGAGCTTGTTGTCGACATGGGAACTGGAAACAACTATGTTTCGCTTATGTGGTTGAGATGTTGTGTCTGGAACATATTCGCTGACGCTCCGATCTTTGGATTGATGGGCGCAAATCGACGGTGCTGCATGCTGCGGTGATAGTGTCGAGGCTACCGTTCTATTGTCGGCGTCTAGCGCACCATAGTTCTTGCGTCTGGTGGAGCTAGCCACGGTGCTGACGGACTCGGTTGACTTGTTATTGTCTAGCACTTCTGCCACAGTGGTTTGCAGTCCGTGTATCATTGGCACATCTCTGCTCTGAGATGGTGGAGTCGAACTTTCGCCGAGCCTCTTCCACGGACCTGGAGAATCTCCCGAGAGTAGTGGGCTAGGCAGAGGAGTCATGTCGCCCATTGCCGTGATGACAGGACTTGAAAAGGTGCTGCTACCTGGATTTCCGACCGGACCAGAACAATTTCCGAAAGCAGCTTTCAAGCTCGGTGTTCGGGACAAGGGAAGGAGGTTGCCCGAAGAAGCGTTGTGACTCAATGTCCTTGGAGGCGACAAGCCAATGTTGGCAGGATGAGCTTCGCGGGTGCGAGTTACTGAAGATGTTGGGATCGGAGTGGATATGTTGTTGGAGATGCGAAGAGGTGAGCTGTCGTCGTGTTCTCCCACCGACGGTTGCGGAGAGGTCAAGCGAGAAATAAGGGTTGATGATGGGACAGTTTCGGACTCGTACGCGACTTGAGGAGCGGCATCCGTATTTGTATTGGGACACTTGTCGGGAAAATTTGAGACATGGTTGCCGTGACCGCTGTGATTGTGGGTGCTGTTGTTGAGTTGTTCACCATTGAGTTGTTCACAGTTGAGTTGTTCTTTGTTGCGTTGTTCACTGTTGCGTTGTTCACCGTGGCATAATGAAGCATTCGGACGGGAAGCGCTAGCACTACTCATGACGATCGGCCGGTGGGGAAGGGAGTAGTGAAAAGAAAGAGAACTCGAAAAGCGGGAAAAGAGAAGAAGCTTGCGTCGAGGAAGTTGATTGTCTAAGATCTGACTTGGTCGTGGGGCTATTGCTCCGCGTCAGCGCCAAAAAAAAAAAAAAAAAAAAAAAAGTCTACAGCAGCGACATTGTGTGTGTGAAGAGCCAAGCGACAGGCGCACCCAAAATAAGGTTGATTTTTTCGATGACAAGAGCCAAGCTCAATCATTAGCAAGTCGTGAGACAGTACCGTACGATATATTGTTGACGTGTGAGACGGACACAGGATTGTGAGTGATTCCGAGAGTGGGAGAGGGCTATGCCACGGTCTCGCAGACGTCGCGAAGATGATGGAGCGGCGCGAGTCGAGGTGGAAAATGAATGGCTCTTCTATAACGAAATCATGAGGGCGGATTTTTTTTTTTTTTTTTTTTTATTTTTTGCCTGTTGTTTTCCTGCTCCTGTGCTTTTGTGCCGTGAGGATAGTCGGCAACAAAGCGCGTGAGGACGAGGAATGCGGCGCGGGGTGACGGGCACGATGGTAGAGAGCGCGAAGGGGACGAGGCCAATTCGGGCCACCCTTTGAGGTGAGGTTGTCGATTATTAGCCATCATTGATCCAGTCACTTTAAGCCGACCCCGTCTTGTCCTTGGCCCTGTCCGCTGTCCGCTGTTCCGCTGTCGGCCGCCAGGTTGCCAGGTGCCAGGTGCTGCCAGCTGCCTGTCCTGTCGCCAGTCAAGTCTGCAGCAGCTGCCGGCAAAGGGAAAGTGGGGCTCATTCTGGGGCTTTCTCCCACCCGTGTGCTGACTGACTCCTGTATCCTGACTCCTGAGACGGCCGGTGCGGGTCGGTCGGGGGCGCCGCCCAAGCAAGCACTTTTCACTCTCGGTGGGGTTCTCCTCTACGAGCAGGTCCATGTACAACGCTCAAGGCTCCCCGCCACCAGACGTCGTCTGGGTTGTGTCCGTGACTTGAAGTGGTCAGCCGGCTTGTAAAATTCAGGGTGAAAGTACTGCTCAGATGAGGTGGGTGTAGACGACCATCTGACTTGTTCACGCCTGCGAGTTGTGGCCGTGCTCGCACCTGCTTCTCTCATTGGACCAGCCGGCAGATTGCAATGGGCCCACTACGACCGAATGCGGCATTTTGTCATCAATGCTCATGGCACTGTGTACATGTCACGGACCGTGGGATGCCTAGCATCGAGAGATGTCTACCAAAAATCCTCATACTCCAAGGAGGAAGCTAGGTCTTTACCTACCTAGTAGGTATACTTACTTACTCTATGCCCTATGTAAGTACCTAGGTAGGTATGTATGCATTTACATGAGTGTTGAAACATTGGATTCCATCCAGTCTGACCTTGGAGTTCTTGGCCATCTGCATGCACTGGCCTCGAATTGTGCGATACTCCCGAAACGTCACATGGTCGTAATCACCACAAGGCTTTACTCGCTCCGATGACCGGTCCAGTTGTACATCCATGTCCCTACTGTGTAAATAAAAACGAACTTACTGTGTGTGGGAGTACCCAGCCACGGGCAGCAGAACGCGAGTGCGGCTACATTGAATGTACCTGCGGGGTAAAACTCCAAACGCAAGTACTGTAGGGGACAGTTGTCATTCACTTGTGCATGTGTAGATGACATATAAGTGTAGGTAAAGGTATACCTGCCGACTTTGGTATTAACCGAGGTAATTACGCCTTTTCCCCACGATTTGTTTATTTCCTGTCACCGCGTGTTCTGATATACATTCCCTTGGGATATTTGGGAGCTACCCTGTACCGAATAAATGCGTCTGTACAATATCCGGGTAAAATTTCAATGCTCGCTCGCCGTAACTTTCACTGAGACTCACATATTTCGAAAAAAATAAGCAGCAAAAAGAAACGAGCTCCTGAAACACGCAATACTTGGGTTCCCTGTCCTTCCGTGACGATAAAAGTGGAAGTCGTTTGCAATCGGGTGAGGCCTGCAGCCATACCTGGTCTAGATACAGAACATGCATCTTTCCCCAATGGACGTTACACCATGGATGCTGCCGCGCGAGATGCGGCTCGTGGATCAGAGTCTGACATTTTCTGTTTTTGGAAGGGAAAAAATGCCGTTTTGGGGTCATTGTGCTAAGCGTACGAACAGCTTGGACACCGCAGCTCGCTAGGTTCGTGGGCGAGTAGTTTGGTTATTCCCGACAAACGTGCTGGATGAAGAACCGACGAAGAGCATTGTATTGTACATCAGCAGTGAAGAGCAGCGACACCTGCTTGACCCGTGATTTTTGTTTCCCGAGCATGGGCGTCGAAGTTCGCCGGGAAGGGGACTGCCGTTATGACCCGTAAAGGCACACTTCTGAGGGGCTGGATTGATGCTGGTGGCTTGGGAAACAATGCCCACGATGGACATTGCCTTCCCGGTCGGCTGTGGGCACAGACGGGATTGGGTCAGGCCTGGGAAGCAGCAACCAACTCCCCCGCAGGTGTTTCGGAGGAGCGACAAACAAAAACAAATCCTGCAGCCCATAATCCATCCGTGTGGCGTTGACATGTGGACCTTTGAGATTCACGTGCCACGGACTTGCAACGTCGACTGATGCAGACTCGATGTTTACGTTTTTCTCAATGTAAAAGGACAAAGAAAGAAAGGAAAAAGATGCGGGGCGAACTGTTCAAACTATGGCAGATGAACATGTCTTTGGGTAAAAATGTCTGGCCCATCTGTCAGCTGTCTCACAGTCAATGATTAATCCGAGATGGGAAGAAGCAGCTCGAGCTCTCCAAGAACGGAAGCTGCCATTGCGATGCGAGTTTCTGGATTTGCGATTGGCCGCAGTTGACGGACGCACGTACCGGCCGAGAGAAAAAAGGAGGGCAGGGGTGCTGCGGACAAGGCGAATGCCGCTTTGGAGCGTCCAGAGAGAGAGACGGCAGTGCTAGACAGCACAGCAAGTGAACAGACACCGGGTTGCCGCAGTGGTTCCCTGTTCATGCTTCCCAGTCGTGACAATGCCGGACCAGCAGAACGGCACAAGGCTTCGAGGGCTGGCGTGCACACAGCACGCTGATAATACGTACCTTGGTGACGGCGAGCTTCGCTTGAAACCAGGACCAGGACCAGGAGTGTCCGTGCTCAACGTCAAGTACCGCGCCCACATAAACGGTCGTTGTCAACAATAAACACCCACAATGCATGGCCCAATGCAGCATTGTCTCACTTTTTTTTTTCCTGGTCAGGCGTGTCGAGATGGGTGCGGTGACAGCCAAAGTTGCTGGCACTGGGGCTTACCAGTCATGCTGTGTAGATCTGTGGTTGCAGGTGCCGCCGTTGCAGATGCAGATGCAGATGCATATGCAGGCACGGGTGGTGCGGGTGCGGGTGCGGGTGCGGGTGCAGGTGCAGATGCAGGTGCAGGTGCACTCGACCGCACTTTACTGTTTTAAGGTTCTAGAGGGTGCAGTGGCGACTGGCAACCTCTTTCTCGACATCACGGCTCGCTTGTAAATGTTCCCCAACCTTTGTCCTGCGGAGCTGACTTGTTTGATGGATGCTCAAGGCCAGTGGTCTGTGTGGTGAAGGATGTGGGTGCCACTGGTGAGCAGTGGTCACTGGTGACTGGGAGACAGAGACCCCCGGACTTCGTCCATTGATCGATCTGGTCCGAACTGGAGGCATCTCGGCCGAAGTTTACCGTCACTTTGCCGGCACAGCTTTCAGCAAGAGAGCAGGCCCGGACCTTCATCCCCCCCGTGCCCACTTCTTTGTCATGGGTCGCACCTGCCACCCACCAGTTCACGACGCTGGTTTGGCCGTCTGGAGTCCTGCTGGCGAGTCCGCAATCATGGATTCATGAACATGAGCCAGCAGTGAGCTCCGAGCAAGTGAGCACAGTTCTAGAGACACCGCCATGATTTGCATCATGGTATCGGCGTCTGTCTGCAGCAATATACCGTCATTCGTCATCTGGTCGTTATTCCCATGCAGGCAGTCTCACGGGTCCGATACCCAAAATTCCAAACGCTTCCATGGCAACGTGATCCAGAAGCTGCCGATCACTACATCCTAGGACCCTTGGCTCATTGACGTCGACTGAAAACCTACACCTACCGTACCTACTTTACCTACCTAGTACCTAGGTACCTACCTACACATTGGACATGGCATGTCCCATTCGAGGTCTATGCGGCCATCACCACCAAACAGACTCTCGAGTCTCAACGGATTGTGGGGTTGGCGTCGATCATGACTCGAGAGGACCAAAGGCCGTGAGGCGGCGAGGACGTGGAGCAAAGCAAAGCAGACTTGAATTCGCCCTTTTTACGTGCCCTACGCCCTACCTGTCGCCAAGTTGCCACCTAGTGCCTACTTCCATCGGTTAGCCTACAGATCTGGTGCTTGGACATGCCGAGTTGGGACAGTCGGGAGACCCGCCCTTGATTGGATGGGATCGGGTTCTCTTTCGAAGCCGTCGTCAAGTTGGCCTCGCTCACGTCCGCTTTTTCTGAAATCCCACCGGCTCCTGCGAGCACCTTGACTGGCCTGAACGTGTGATCGCTGCAGGCAAATTGTTGTCAAGCGCAGTTTATCTTTTCCTTCTGTCTGATATCTACCGAAAGCATGCCACGACATCTTGTGGTCCAGAATAAAAGAGAGCTCCGCCGGTACATCATGATCTGTCGTCGCCATTACTCACCCATTACCCCCCCCCCCCCCCCCCACCTGCTAGTTCATCTCTGCATTCTTTCTTCTTGCATTCCCTCCTTCATTATCGTCGTCATTATAATCACCATCCTCTTCGTGTCATCACACTGCCCTACTGGAGAGGCCCACGACGACAGAAGATATCGACGATTCGATAGCTACTCTCTTACACTCGTTGCCTTGTATTTCGTTCCGAAACATCTTTCTTCTGCTGGAATACGTCTCACCGCATGTTACTCGACAACATAGACGCGTCACCCTTATTCTATGTGTAAATCGAAAGCCTGAACTTGAAAGAAAGAAAGAAAACATCAGGGAACATTTGATATTCAGATTGTCGATATGAGAACCCCAGTGGCGCTTGCCTGCCTGGCAGGCACGATACTACCCCAGCTTTGTCTTGGGGACCAGGGTGTTGCGCCGACGCTTGCCGAGTTTGCTTCTTCCTTGGCCACGGTGCCATCTTGTGCGGTATGTTGTTCGTTTTTGGAGTCGTTGAAATTGTAAAGTAAAGAAAGAAAATGATTTTTTCTTCTTGGAAAAAAAGAAATTTGAGATAAAAAAAAAAGAAAGAGAAAGGAAGTCACCAATAACAAACACCACTCAATCGTTAAGCTGACAAAATACTGGATTATAGCTACCATGCCTCTCAGAATCCGTCGTCCAGGCGAATTGCTCAGCTACCGATCCCCAATGTGTGTGTATCGATCAATACACTCAGATAACAGACTTGGCTACCCCGTGCATCTTGTCAGCTTGTAACCTATCAGATGCTTTATGTAAGTCCCCATCTGGCCTTCAGTGGTCCTTATCAGCAGCCAAATCTACATAAGTACTGACATCAAGTGTCGCCTTGAACTCAAGTTACCAAAAACTTGACCGAAAGCGTTTGCAACAGACCTATTCGAGACAAGAGCGGACAATACGACGCCATGAACTTGAGTATGGGGGTCATTACCGCCTTCATCGTCATCGTGCGACTTCTATACAAGCAATTTTGGAGCTACCAAAGAAAGCTAGCTTACGACGATTGGGCCATTATGTGGACCGTCATTCTAGGGATTCCATGTACCGTCATCAACACGGCCGGATTGACGGCGCACGGCCTAGGCAGAGATGTTTGGACGATTCCGCCGGCCACCCTGACTTTGTTTGTGGAATACTTCTTCATCATTGAGGTCATCTACCTGGCCGAGATGGCCATTGTGAAGCTCAGTCTCTCGCTGTTCTACCTGGCCATCTTTCCTGGCAAGACGATTCGTCGCCTACTGATGGCAACCTGCGTCCTCAACGTTCTCTACGGCGTTGCATTTGTTACAACTGGCATTTTTGCATGCACGCCCGTCAGCAGGTATTGGACGCAGTACGTGGAGAAGGACTCGGCCGGTTATTGTATCAACCTCAATCTCTTTGCTTGGGTGCATGGCGCGTTCAACATTGTTCTGGATGTGTGGATGATTGCTCTTCCACTTAGCCAAGTCAAGAGCTTTCAGATGCACTGGAAGAAGAAGTTTGGTGTCATCATCATGTTCTTGATGGGTACATTGTAAGTCATTTCTTCTTCGCACTCCCTTTCGTTTATTTTTCTTGACCCTTGGCACCACTCCATATTTCGGAGTCCTGGCGTTGTTCCTTTCACGACACGTGCTGACTATTGTCACACATAGCGTTACCATCGTCACCATCCTGAGGTTGCAAAGCCTCATCTACTTCTCCAACTCGACCAACCCAACCTGGGATAACTGGATCATTGGTTGGTGGTCGACCATCGAAGTCAATGTCGGTATGATTTGCACTTGCCTACCGACCCTGCGACTGATGCTGGTCAGCGTCGCGCCGCGCATCTTCAGCACCAACGGGTCAAGAAATGGGTCAAATTGTACGGCAAACACGCATGATTCCTCCCAGAGATATAGCAATGGTCTGCGAAACAAACCATTTGACTTATCAAGTGTCGAGATGAGCGCCGTGGAGGAGCAGAGGTGGGGAAATAGTGTATAACAGTGGAATTTGCTCTTTCTTTTAAAGTTGTTTGGGTCTTCTTCTTGGTGTTCTTTTGGCTTTCGGCCTTTGGCTCTTGGGGCGTTTGGGTATGAAGCGAAATCTTTTATGGCAGGTTTGTTTTCAAAAGGCGACTCCTGTCTGGCAAGTTCATGTATCATCATCTGAAGCAGCGTTCTGTCACAAGTTCATGTATACCAACCAGGGCGGTATTCTGTCTCACAAATTCATGTATACCACCTGAGGCAACATCTGCCTCTTACATCATGTATCATCATCTGAAGCCGCGTGGGCAGAACAGTCCCTTTACTGCATTGCGTTTGCGTACCAGTCAGACGGTCCCTCCACTTACAGAAACCCCGTTCACGAGATAGGAGACGGGGGAAGAGGTCGATATCTGACAGATGTACGTAAGAAAGACAACATATGTCTGTCTATACAATATGTTTATGATACATGTAGCCCAAATACGCCTAACTAGGAAATGCCCGGATGTTCATGGCTTCAATATCCAAATAGGATAATGGACAGTTAGAGTGCAGCACGACCCACTTTCACCGGCTGGCGCGACGGCGTAGGCTTTAATTGATTTGCCCCAGAGCCACATCCAAACACGCGCCTCAACACGCCTCGACGCGTCTTTTCCATCTCGAAGTTGAACCGTCCGGTCGCGCGGGCGATTGACAATTGACGTCGACGCCTCATTCACGACATCCGTCCAAGGCTCGGCGGGAGCACATCGCCACCACCATCGCCACCACCATCGCCACCACCATCACCACCACCATCACCACCACCATCACCATACCCCGAAGCCCGGATCGGTCACCATGCTCCGACAGGATTTCAACCGTCTGGACCCGAAGCGACGCAACGTCCTCGACCATCGAAAGAAGCAGTTCGCGACGCCGCAGTACAAGGATGCCGAGTATCCGCACCGACTGAATTTTTATACGGATGCGCCGACGGCGGATATTACGCTGGAGCAGTTTGAGCAGTGGGCTATTGATCGATTGAGAGGTTTGTTACTTCTCTTTCTCTCTCTTTCTTGTTCTCTCCTTTTTTTTTAAAAAAAAAAAAACAAAGAAAGAAGAAGAAACCTTTGGAACGTACTTCTTTTTTACTCATTGTACGACACATGTAGATAATCAAACATAAGGCTGACACCCAAAAAAAAATATAGTCCTGGCAGAGCTGGAAGCATGCTCCTTTCGCAACCGATTGCCCGCCGAAACGGCTGCTCACATGAAGCCCATCCTGGACAAATACCTCCCCCTCGACACCAATAGCTCATCTTCAGCACGCTTGCTGGCACAGCGGCAAAAGGACCATTACAGCCATTTCATTCTTCGGCTGGCCTTCTCCTCCACCGAGGACCTGCGCCGTCGCTTCACCAGGGTGGAGACGATGCTATTTCGCATGCGCTTCAATAATGATGACTTGTCTGAACGATCTGCTTTTGTGTCGAGCCTGGATCTGGATTGGTGGGAGGCGGTGACGGACGAGGAGAAGAGAGAATATGCTGCCGAATTGGCGGCCATGAATGGCACGGTGGGCAAGAAGGCTGCTGCTGCTGCTGCTGCTGCTGTGGGTGAGGACGAAATGTGGTTCAAGGTTGATTGGGAGAGAGTGCCGGACTTGGTGGAAGGACGGAGGGTGTTTTTGAAGCAGGGCAAGGCGTTTGTACCGGGGCGGGAACAGTCGAGTATGGTGGTGGCTGAGTTTTCGTCTCGGTTGGAGAAGCAGCTTGAGGTATGGTGTGCTCATCGATTGGAGGTTTCTCTTTTTTTTTTTTTTCTTTTTTTTTTCTTCCCCCCCAGACTGACATTTCTTAGCTCACTGCTCGGGCACTACCGCGTCTTGACGAGGACGATCGTCTCACCCCCATCCTGAACCACCTTTCCAAGAATTTCATCACTCCCGATTCTGCCTACGTTTCCGGCTCGACGGCCCCGGCTGGCGCTCAAATCACCGCCTCCAACATTGACAACCTTTCCCAGCATTTCCCGGCCTGCATGTCTCATTTGCATCGATCGTTGCGGCGAGACGCCCATCTCAAGCACTACGGCCGTCTGCAATACACATTATTCCTCAAGGGCATCGGCCTGAATCTCGAAGAGTGCCTGATGTTCTGGCGGAGTTCCTTTCACAAGGTCACCGACGACCAATTCAACAAGGAATACAGGTATAATGTGCGCCACGCATACGGGGAGGTGGGCGGCGACTCGAATCGCCGAGGCGGCGGCTACAGCCCCTACAGCTGTCAGAAGATCTTGACGGAACACCCGCCCGGCCCCGGGGAGGCCCACGGATGTCCCTACCGACATTTCAACATGGAGAACCTGACGGCTCTGGTCCAAGCCATGGGTGTGTCGGACCGATCCGTCCTCCAGGGCGTCAAGGAGGACAAGGACAAGCAAAAGTTTCACATGGCTTGCAACCGGTACGTTTGGAAAGGTTGTTTCATAATCATTGACATCAAAGACAGATGAACTAACTAAGTCGTTTTTTTTTTCGCCTTCCTCGATACAACTACACAGCGTATTTGAGCATATACATAAAGCAGAAATCAAAAAGGCCAAGGACGAGAGCGTCATGACGTCTAATCAGCTAGAGACGATTGTGCACCCCAACGAATATTTCAAGCGAAGCTACTTGCTCAAGAACCTCGGCAAGGACGGCGATGTCAAAATGGAGGATTAACAGCCGTCTGCTGTGGGGGGCGGTTCATATTCGAGCAGAGATTTTTGGATGGGGATGGGATCAGATTGGGTTTGATGTATGTGTATGTATATATGGTTGGGGCACGGCCACGGCTGGATATGGCAAGAGGGCGGCGTATGGAGTTTTTCGTCTTGGGGTGTTGGCTTTTCTTTTTATTAGCCGGTTTTTTTCTCGTTTTCTCTCTTTTTTTTTCCCCCCTTCTGGATGGGATGCCTTTTATCTCTTTTCCCCTTTTGCATCTTCCGTGCATGTTTGTGGTTCCCGAGTCTTTAGAACGTACATGTGGTATTCCCTTCCAAGAAGACCAGACCAGGAAGAAAGGTCAAGACAACAGACAGGCCATATCAGTCCCTCTTCGCGAAAACCATAAAACCCGTGCGTGGCCTGTACATCCATAGCAGCAGTCATCGCGTCTGCATCACTCCAGAATGCAGTGCGGCATCCAACGGCTTGCGAGGCGAGTTATGCCCCGACCACCTGGAGGGATCACGAAATTTATGGAATGAATGCGTTTAAAAATACGTATGCAGAGCTCATTTTCCCTCTTTCTATTGGCTTCTTTTCTTTTTCTTTGTTTTCAGCTGTTTCTTGAGCCAAGTTGCTGGGAGAAGCTTCAGGTGGGTTGAGTATTGTACTTGTACATTATGTATGTACATTTGTATGTATGTATGTTTAGGCGGGAGGGTCAAGGGACTCTCTAGTAACGAGCGGGGTTTTGCTAGGTGGTTAATGGTGAAGAAAGGGAGGGAAGAAGGAAGAAGGAAGAAGGAAGAAAGAAAAAAAGAGGAGGACGAAAAAAAAAAAGAGATACAAAACTTTGCGGCCAGTGTGACTCGAACACACGACCTTCAGATAGGCATCCGTAGGATTGAAGTTTGACTTCAGTCTGACGATCTCCCAGCTAATCTATGGCCGCAAGGGAACTTGGTCAAAGCGGGTCAATAAGAAACATTATGAAGAGATGGCTGCTCAATTGATGCTGGCTCTTTGGTAGCGGGACGTGTGTTCGCGGGACCTACCCTGCCTTTTTGGCATTTGGTACTTTGGGCTTTTGAGTTTCCTCGCAGTGACGAGGCGTGGTGAATGCTGAGCGTTCCTTATGGGTTCAATGTTGTGTTATTTGGCGGCATTGGTTTTGATAATGCGCATGCATGATATATACATTGTAGATATGTGCAGATGTATGCAGACATATACAGACATGTACAGACGGATGCATTTCCCCAGCCATATACATTTCCAGACATACCCAGACACATTCGTGCATAAAGATACATCTTCACACAACACCAGAGTCTCCCCGATGCAAAGACCATGCCACGAAGCCTTGTCAAGGGTATAACCATCATGCGCAAGGAGCAAGTAGTGCGCGATCCTCGTCCGGCCAGCATCACATGCATGCACCACGCACGAAATAGCATTTCCACACACAGTGGCCCAGACAAAGAGAAAGAAGCATACATGTGTAGTTTCTGCTCGTATTCGAGGCACCACGCAGCAGCGACATGACGTGGTGCGCCGTATCCCGCGAGACATGCCAGGGATGGGAAATGGGATCGAGTGCTTTTCCTACATCCTTCGTCCTCCCCTTTGTTTGCTAAACTCGTGTCTTTGGTTCCATCTTCGTTTGCACCAACAATCCGCAGTACCAATAATTTATGAAAAGACTTGGCAGTCGGGGCACGAGAGCAAAGCAACACCATGTAAGTAGGTGGCGGCCGGACTGGAGAAAACTGACCGAGCTGCCCTTTCCAGACAAGTCAGCGAACCGTGGTTCAAAAGTATCCCGGATCGCAGAGGCTTATATGTAGTTAGACGAATGGTGTTGACGTATGCATATATCATAAATTCATCTCCAAGTCGCGGAATAATAATAAAAAATTTCCAATAATAATAATAAAAAGAGATGCTCTGATTTCGGCCGGGCCGGACACGTCTTCAACCCCCGCCGACTCGTGCCCAGACCACGACGGCGCAATTGCAAACAGGTGAGGCATCTCCAGGGGGGGGGAGAAAGAAAAAAAAAACAAAAAGGTCAGGGGTGTTAACCGACGGAGTGGTGTGAGGTGTGAGCACATGGTGTAGTAGTACAAAATCGGGTTACCATCTAGCCAGGAACGAAAATCTCTCATCTCAACAATGGATACGAAATTGCCGTCTCTTATCTTGATCCTTTTTTTTTTCCTTTTTTCTTTCTTCTTTCCCCGTTCTTATCCCTTTTATCTATATTTTTTTTCCCCAAAAAAAATGAGCGTGAAAACGTGGTGCGGGAACAGAATGCCTGGCTGGACTGACAAGCCAGCAAATAGACCAATCAGAAGAGCCAGACGCGAGTTGCTAGCGCTGCCAAGCCCTTCTAGAACCATCCAGAATGCCGTGTTGCCGAAGAGAGAGCTAGGGTTGAAGAGGCGATTCCGAGCACAATGCGGTCCAAGATCCGATAGCAGAGGGGCTAAGCAAAACCATGAATGGAAAAGGAGGTGAAAGATGCTGGAATCAGTGTGTAGATAAAAAAAATTAACCAAACAAGAAAAATTATTATTCTTGTCCCTTGAACGAGTCAGTCCATTCACGGTGTGCCAAAGCCCGCCAGCCCTATGGGGGATTTGCAGAGCTATCGAACCCAATTCACAGTGTTTCATGCTTCACGCTTCATGTCTACAATGAATATTTGCCTCTGCGCCGGGTCATGTCAAGTGTCAAGTGTCGACACCGCAAAGCACATCTCTCCAAAAAAAAAAAAAAAAAAAAAAAAAAAAACACCAACCTCCTTTTACGCCTCATGGGTCACGACCATGCCGGGCAATCGCCCCCTCGTGGCCACCATATCATTGGCTCGACAAGCGACAGGGAACCTGAAGAAAAAGCACAAGGGGGGCGTGTGTGTGTTTGTGGGATCGAAAGATGTTTGTGTTGGCCCGTTTGCGCCCAACTCCGGCACCCAAAGCGCTCCAAGATCCTCTCGACAAGGTAAACAACGGAGCTAAAACCACTAGGACTGACATGACAACCCGTACCCTGCCCAGAATATGTAGTTATCCCCCGGAGACGACAGCCAGGGACAAGAAACAAAAGCAGACTAGACACGAAACACAAAATTCCAAGTGTGTGCACAAAAGGATAGTGGCTAAAAGGGAAACAATTTAAAAAGGACCTGCTATCTGCACAAATGGACACCGCTCTCTGCGGTTATGCATGGGGAATGATGGAACGGAGATTTCCAAAAGAAAAAAAAAATAGACAGAGAGAAGAAGGAGAATTCCACTTGCATACCAGACCGCTTTGTAGTCTAATCACACCGTTATCTCGTTGGATTGGTGTTGTTGTTGTTGTTGTTGTTGTTTTTTTTTTGTTTTTTTTTTTCCTCTTTTTTTCTCAAACAACCCCTCTCCCCGCCCCCGATGGTCGTGTTACTATTTTTGTTTCCCACAAAGAGTTTCCAATGCAACTATTGTTCAGCGCCGCAAGAGGCCCAATGCGCGCCGCATCATGTGTTGATGTCTGAGCCTCGCATTCGCGGCGTCCAATGCCATGTTGCTGCATTGGCCAAATGGAAAAAAAAAAAAAAAAAAAAAAAAGCAGCAGCATTGTCGCCCACACAAAATGCAGCCGCGCAAAAAGCATATGAAGACGCTTTCAATTTGAAACCACCGCCATTCCATTTCTCCAGCCGGCAAAAAGAGCCTATTTCGTGTCCCCCACCCTTCTTCCCCCCCACCTCGAAGTATCACTTGAATCACTTGACGTGACGGCCGAGGCCCCGACTCGAGTCGAGACGTCGTCCGTTCCGTTTCGTCTGTACCTGTGTGGCAAACGTTTTGGAAAAAAAAAAAAAAATGCAAAGCATCATTAGCCTCAGTGGGTTGTTTTGGTTGTCCTTGGGACCTTGATCCAACCAGGCGCCCACGCGGCCCCCCCCCCCCCTTTTTGCAATCTAGATTAGGATGCCTGGGGGCGCGTTTCATCCTGCCACAGGCCATGGCAGGAAAAAGGCCAAAGGCAAA